>JAQFZO010003097.1:0-10628 GCA_034695885.1 Geophilus flavus | reverse complement strand
AAAACGGTAAGGTAGCTGTATAATAAACTGAATCTGAAATACAGTTTTTGGTTCAATATGTTTTGAAAATTGTCAACGGATGATGCAGGCGAGACGAACCGAGGGGTGGACCGAGGGGCGGACATTCGAGTAAATCTCGTACACTCCATGATTTATGATTTACAAATCCAAGTAAATCCACAAATCCACACATTGGATTTACGAATTTGTAAATCTCGTACGTTATTTTTCCGATTGGCCGCAGCTAATGACACTACCCAGCGGCGGCAAATTTGAAAAAAGGAACCTAACAACTCGGTTCTGATCTGAAAACTTTCGACTGTTAGCCTTATCATTCTTGAAAAATGTCACTATACCTATTTTATTTTCACCTAAAACTCATGTTTCATTATCTTATTAAAGTACATGACAATTTTTATTTTACAAAAATGTTTTTATTTAAATTAAAAATGACAAAATGAAGAAATGAGGAAAATCCCAAAAACTCTCGTGCGTGTCTACGACTTTCCTGATGTCCTGTCTCTCTATGTAGCAGCTCAGCCTCAAACATACTGAAATCATATTTTTTGTCGTGCATCCACGATGGTTTTTTCTGATGCGTGCCATCTATTGAGAATTTTTGTCATTTAATTCCATACGTAAAATAAAATTTTACAAAACATGTAGTGAAAGACACTTATCAATTGATCTTCCTTAGTAATTCTTTGTAACAGTAATTATTATTGTAAAAGTTTTGTATCAGTTTTATTGTACACATAATTCTACATAATTTTTTGAGTTTTAATTACGCCAAAAAAATTTGCATTTGAATGAGCATTTCGTTTGCGCAGCGATCCTTTGGTATAAAAATGCAAGAAATTGGATGTGTGTTCGGCAGAGCAGCAGTAGCACTTCCATCCGATTAGACACGTCAGAAGATTCGATTTATTCAAGTCATAATGAGTGATAACGAAGATCGTCGTCTCAGAACAAGTAAGTTTATTTTCCAGTACGTAGCTTTTTAATCAAACACGTCGTTTTACACTTTCTTATATCCTGACAGTTTCCGACGGTGGATCTCAGTTGGAAAATAGTGGATCGGACACGTCCTCGTCGTCAGGATCGGACGAAATAACGGAATCTGATCAGTTGGTGTTACAACGCCAACAAAAACAGCTGGAAGAGAAGCCAAAAGACCTAGACGTTGACGCTATTGAAAATGAAGACGACGAGGACATTAACGATGATGCTGGTGCTGCTAATGTGAAAACTAATGGTGATTAAGTACAGGCTTGTAGATTTAACAGTGTGGCGTAATGTTATTTGTCATTTTATTATGTATTCGGTAGTTAAAAATTATAAAATTGGCAAATTTCGATCGTTCGTCGTTCAAAGCTTCCGTACGATAGTTTTTATTGATTAAGAAATTGAATCGTCATTCGTACTAATTTTGCCTATATTACAATTTTCTATTTGTTTTAATCGTTATGTTTGGTTTAAAACGTACAATTTTATTTATTTTTTGGTATTAGCTCCCGACCAAGCACCCGATGACAACAATAACGCATAAAGAAGTGTAGAGTTCGGTCAGGAATGCTCCGCTGTAAAATTGCTCAATACAATGCAATAGATATCCGACAATAGAATAGAAATTGTTCACGAAAATTATTATACAACATGTTTTTCTTTAAAAATATTTAATTTTGTTGTGCATTAGCTTAACTTTATTTCTATTTAATGCATTTTGTATATTTACTGTGTGAAATGTGATTTTGATTTATGGTAACTGAAATAATGAAATATAATTGAAAAAATAAAATATCATGAAATTTCAATCGTTAAATTTTGTTTTATCTCATTTATTACAAAATAAAAAAAACTCACGGGCATACGGTATTTTTTTTAAAATTGTGGAATTTTTTATTTAAATGAAAAACACTGGCAAAATTAAAATATTTAAAAATTTTTACGAGTAAGTAAATTTTTCGACTTGAATATAAAACGTTACATATATCAATGCAAATTAATTCACATTATATGAGAAAAATTGTCATGTATTTTATTAAGAATATAATGAAACTTATGTATCATTTTTCAAGAAAGATAAGGTAAACAGAACGGAGTTGTTCAAATTTGCCGCCGCTGGGTGGTATCATTTATTTAGTTCACATAGCTGCCGCCACTGAGGATTGGCTCCATCTAGTACCATATATTATAAACAGGAAATATTCTCTTGCCAAAGCGCCTTATGGTAAAGAAATATAATATTCCAAAACATAAATGGACGATGGTTGGTTATCTTTAAATTTATTTTCTGCTTTCGTGGTGTTTTTGGATAAAGTATTTATAATTTATTTATCTAAATAAATAAATATGACAGAAATGCAAAAGCACATACAATCAAACGACCAAGAGCAACATCCGAAACCGATGACGAAGATAGAAGCGACGTAAGCATCTTATTTCAATCTTATCCGACTTATTTCTTTTCTAAATTATTAATATCTTCTAACACTTAGCCCTGGCTCTTGCAGCCCCAGACGAAATCCAGAAGTCCATTACAATTGGGTAGACATTTCCAAAGATTTTTTCGAAGCAACTGCTGGTAAAAAAAAAAAAATAAATTAAATAAATTAAAAACATAAATATAAAATATATAAATTTAAAATAATAATAAAAAAATACATATTACGCTTCACAGAGCTGAAACTAGGCGAACTTTTCCATGATGAGATGTGAGTATCATTAATTCATCATTAGATTCAAATTTACATTTTTAAATGAAATTTTTTATTATTTTTTACTATTTTAGGTTCGGATTATTCGAAGCGATGTCAGCGATAGAAATGATGGACCCGAAAATGGATGCTGGAATGATGTGTAATCGTGGTAGCAAAAAAGCACTTAACTTCGATCAAGCGATTAAAGTAAAAGTAGTAAAAGTAGTAAAAGAAATGTAAAATTAAAGATAAAAATATTATTTTTAAGGGTGGACGATTAAAACTAAAAGATTTAACGATGGCAGAGCAGATCGGCATCATCGATGCAACTCTTGCTTGTTTGGTAAATTTGAATTTGTTATTTTGAATAACTATTTAAAAATAAATTAATTTTTCAGGTCACGTGGTTGGAGGGGCATTCACTCGCCCAGACTGTTTTTACAAATCTCTACCTACACAATCCGAATTTGATCGAGGATAATTGCATCAAAGCATTCAGCACTTGTGTTTTGAAATTAGTCGACATCGTGAGGGATTACGTGAGCCGTGCGGGCGTTTTTGAAGAAGAAGATTTTCAACCCATAATTTACGGATACGAACTAGCGAGTGATGTGTCTGATATGAAGGTCACGGTCATGATGAGAGATGCGGAGGATGAATTACAACGAAAAGTGAAGGTAAAGCGAGAAAAATTTTTTTTTAAAGTTTATTATGTTGTATTTTTTAATTTAATTTTATTTATTACAGACTACTAGGAGTAAACAAGGCGAAGAATGGGAAACGGAAGCGCAAAATCAAGTAATTTGTGTTGAAATTTCTGTTGTTAAATATTTTATGAATGTCAATTTTTTCTTTTTTTAGCATCGACATGCTTCGGCACTCTTTTCCAGAATGAAATTTTGTCGTTTATTTTATCAAGCGTTACTAGCATTTGGCAAAAAAGTTTGTATATATAGTAGAATCTCGATTGTCTGACCTATACGGGACCAGCGGGTGATGGGATAGTACATGGATGGCAATTGGGGGTGAAAGAATTACGCATTTCAATAAGAAAATGAAAAATGGCTGAGAATCATCGTTTGTGTGACTCGAAATACTGTATTAATGCAGATGATCAAACAGTCAGCTCTGGCGGCATAAAGCGACAATATTTTTGTAATAAATTTCAAACTGAAGGGGTTATATTGGGCAACCGAGGGTCAGATAATTAATGTTCTACTTTTCTTTTTTTTTTGAAAAATTTTCATGAATTTTAATATATTTATTTTAATTTTTTTTTTCCAGTCATCAGCAATCGATGAAATTCAAAAATTTCTTTTACATTGTGGTGAATTAATTCCCACCCTTGATTCCACCACCGATTTGGGAATTCAGCCGGAAGCTAAAGAGGAAAACGGAAATAAGGGTAACAAAAAAATTCATCAAAAAAAAAACTCAAAAAATATTTACAAAAATATTTCTATTTACAGCTGATTATCCTACAATCATGGGTTTCGAACCCCTTGTAAATCAAAGACTCTTACCTCCGACTTTCCCCAGATATACGAAAATTAAAAGTAGAGAAGAAGCTGTGGATTATTTCGAAGGTTTAATTAACAGATTACGTTTAATTTGCAATGTGGTTAATTACACTACATTTCATGCTGCTTTGGTAAAAAATAAAAATATTTAAAAAAATTAAATTTAAAAGTTTTCATTTTATTTTATTTTACAGGATTTTTTTGGAGAGTTTAGTAAGTTATCCCCTTGTGTATTATCTAGATCTCTCTTACAAGTAACAAAATTCGAGCCCACAATCCCGAAAACAATTTAATAATTCTATTTTATTTTTTATAGCTTTTGTATCTACCGAACACCGAAGTTAATTACTTGCTAGTACCTTTAACGATCAAAGTATTCGGTACCGATTTAATGACTGATGTTTTACGAGAAGGTGCACGTGGATTTATATCTCCGCCTGTATTCGTACCGAAGTATTAATAGAATGAAAAATAAATTTATTTACAATGACTAATTTTTTTTCCTTTTTGTATTGTAGGTCACGTCTTATGTTGAATGCCCAAGCGAAAGATTACGTTGACACTTTTTTGAATCGTTGTGTTCGCCCGTTTTGTTTTTTAATTAAAATATCGGGACATAATCGTGCGCGACAACGTGATAAACTTTCACATATTTTGGAAGATTTGGCCACTTTGCAAGATGAGGTAGTATTTCGAGTTTTTAAAATTTTTTAAAATAATTTTTATGATTTTTTTTTTTAAATTTTTACACAGGCTGACAAAGTGGATGCATTTCTTCACAATTTATCATTGAAATCCGAATATCCCCGTCAACATTTGGCATGTTTTGGAACGTGGATATTATATCATACGTTGAGAGTTATGATTCATTACGTTCTGACGGGATTTGAATTAGAATTATACAGTACTCATGAATATCATTACGTGTTTTGGTACGTATTAACAATTTTTACTTTCTAGAATTCATTTAATAAATTTTATTTTGTCTGTATTCCAGGTATCTTTTTGAATTTTTATACGGATGGATGGTGTCTGCATTATCGAGAGCTGACAGCTTCTTATTGGAGCAAGAAGCGTATATTGAGCAACAAAAAGGTCGCAGTACCAAAAAGAAAAATAAGAAGAAGAAACTCAGACCACATGGCAGGGAAATTACTTTGTATCAAGCATATCAAAACCTTTGCGGTGGATATTATAAGGTTTTTATCGTGTCATCGTTAAAATTTTATGCATTTTTTCATTTATTTTTCTTCATTTTAGGCCTTAATCGGTTTTTCTTTAAGTGGGAAATTGAAGAAAGGAGAATTTGTGTTCGATTGCGAGCAAGTGCGATACGAACATCGGTTCGCACCATTCGGAAGTGTCATGACTCCACCACCGGTTCAATACAAACAGTTCCGTGAAATGACTGATTTAAGTCGTTACGAAACGCGACCGAATGCTGAAGAATTGTATTTGACTTCTTATAAATATTTTCATCAAGCGAAATGTTTGTTTGAGAATGTTATACCAACAAATGAAGAAGTAAAAACTTTACAATTTTATATTTTAACTCTTATTAAATAATTCTTTTATTTAAATTCCAGATTGGAATTTTAGTCAAAGTTGCTAAAACGAACTTCGTGGTTATGAAACTCCTCTCTGGAGGACACAAAAAGGAATCGAAAGTAAATTTTATATTTTTATTTTTTATTTTAAGAAAAAAATTAATATCTTTATTAATTAATTTTTTCAGGATCCACCTGAATTTGATTTCAGTTTACACAGAAATTTCCCAGTTATCAAAATTTCCTGAATTTTAAAAACGATACAATGTAATCAAAGGAATTGTAAAGCGAGTTCTGAGGTATAAAAATGGCATCAGACGAGAATGACTTGTGGCGAATTTAATGCATCGCTCCATCCATAATATGGATGAGTTTGATTTCCAATGTTAAAACATCCTAATTCGTAATGGGCAACTGTGACGTGACTGAGTTTAGCCTCTAATGCGACACAACCGTGTAGTTTGTGCAACGATGCATCCATGTCGTAAAATTTAATGCAAATAGACGCAAGTTCCTTCAAATATGGCACAGCGAAACAAATAGGAGGCGGACTTCTCGCTAAATATTTAAAAATCAAAATAATTTAAAACCAAATTTTTTTTCTCAAAATTTTACACAATTTACCAGAAATGGTTTCGTTGTAAACGGTTTTGTTTCCGATGGTTACGGTGAAGGAAATGCCGATATCGTCTGGTAGATAGGTCAAATTAACACACACTGCAATAAAAAACAATTAGGTTTATTTATTACGTTTTAATACTATTTTTAAAATGTGTAAACAAATCTATCGCACCTGTGTCGTTTAAACGAATTTTCGGCACTTCTAAATGAGCGCAGCAACCGCAAGTGTAACCCACGCATTGGCAGTAGTCAGTAATGTCGATTGCATCCACTGAAACGACATACAATAAACTTAGCAATTAACGTTTCACAGTTGCATGACGTGATGGTTTTAATACTACTTGCCTTTAATAATGTGTCGCCCTTGACTAAACCCGCAAAGGAAAATAATGGCAAAAGTGAAATAAATGATTAGTTTCATTTCGGATTGAGTATAAAATCACAATTCAGGTATTTTTCGATAGGTAAATGTCAATACAACGCATTTATCTACGATATTAAGTGTCAACAACATGAGTAAGCGGCAAGCTCACTTCCCTTCGCAGAAACTCGTTGATCTCGACTGATTGCGCATGACCCATGACCCGATCAAAAGTGGCGCGAATTTCAAATCACTTTTTTAATAGAAAATAGTAAAATAAAATACATTTTTTAAAATAAATAAATAAATAACAAATTAATCGATCAGATATCGTCAAGATCCATATTGGGTGTCCTTATTGTGGACGGTGGTACGTGGTGGGGCGTTATGGCATAAGGTAATTCGTGATAATAACAACCGTACTCATAGCGTACTACCTCGGTAAAAGCGACTCTTGCCGTCAACGCAATACATCCTTGGAATTTATTGAAATTTTCATGAGGCCAATCTAAATCATGCAACACGACGCAGAGTCCTGCAGAAGCTTTTAACATTCCTCCTTTGACGCAAAATGCAGGAGGATTCTTAACTGTAAAGAATCGTAAATAATTCGAGTAAAAAATTAAATGAAACACGACTCAAATAGTCACCTGATACTCGTTTGTTGATGAGTTTAGTCGAGCCCACCGTTAACGTTACCCAAATTCCGTATTCTTCGTCTAAGTACGTGGAATTGAAGCACACTAAAAGTTCACAACATAAAATGTCAGCCATTTGCATTTGTTGTTGTTGCCAATTGCTTTGAGTAGACTTCACTGCAACACTCAAAACATTAAATTTTTTTCATATAATTTTTTTTTCTCGGTCACAAAGGCAGGAAATATAATAACTAAATATAATTTCCGACTAATCAGACTGCGATCTACAACTTTTACATTGGATTTTTTTTATATTTCTTACGGTTTAAAAGTTATTTTTTACCTAAATGATCCAAACCAACTTTTTCCACTTTAAGATAATTGCAACACATACACGTTAAATTAAAACATCGACATCGTTGTGGTATGAATTCGGTTGTAATTTCAACGTCATCGTAATCATCCGCGTCAGAATCAATATCTGCAATAAAAAACAATACATCATGCATTTATAAACTAATTCTCACTACCATACCGTCTTCTTCGTCATCGTCATACGCTTCGACCGTATAAATAACAAAAAATACGCAAACGGCCAAAAACACATAAAAAATCGTTTTGGCTTTCCTGCATACAAAAAATTCAAAAAATAAAAATAAAAATCAAATTTTCCATAAATCATCAAAGAAAGAAAAAAAAACAATATAAAAAAACCTTGTCACACTGATCGATGTGATATCGATAGTGTAACGACGTCTGGCCATCCATGATGTATTTGATTTAGTCCTGAACATCGTTAATATAAAACAGAATTATTCAACCATTTTAGAATATCATTGTTTCAACTACAGTGTGTGTCGGGAAAAATTTTATTCACAATTGTTACATCATTACTTCGTTAGCAGTTACTACTCATCTAGGATTCCTGCCGCCTCGGGTGCCGCTGCCACGTCAGCGTCAGCGGCATCAGCAACAGGAAGTATCCCACCTAAGCTACCCAAGCCACCGCCAGCAACCATACTTCCTACTGAATATATATTCATCGCTGTCGTGTAGTATTTTTTCATAGCATTTGTATATTTTGATGGAATTCCGATATTGTAACAACCCAATGGGATGTCTTCAAAAGCTGCCCCTACGAGGCGCGGTTGGACAGCCAAGCAATACTTCAAGTTTATGAACGTTAATTCTAATTCTGTGAGTTTAATACACAAATCTCCAAGATTTGGCGCAGTCAGTCCCAGTGAAAGGCAGAATGGGGGAATGGTCGACACTGTGAAAAAAAATTTTTATTAAAGAAGAAAAAAAAATTAGAAAATGAAAAATTTTTGGTGTAGCGTACCGTTCATTGTCGACTGAAAGACTTTGACGCTATTTAAGGTGGCGGCGACCTGGACTTGAGGATGTCTGATTTGGTAGTTGATGTTGACGCAGACTGGAATTTATTAGAAAAATATTTTTAAAAAAATTGAAATTTTTTCGGAATTTAAAGTTATTTACAAGCTTTGTTCAGAATTTTTAACTTTTCTACAGTGAGTTGGGTACAACAAGTGCAGTCGTTGATTGTACAAGTACAATCTTGACCAAGAACTGCTCCAAGAGGTTTAGTTAATTCTGGAAATTAAAAAAAAAAAATAAGTATAATAAATATAAAATGATTTTTTAATTTTAATTTTAATTTTATGGCTTACTTTTTGAATTCCATTCTCCGCTCAAACCTGCATCACTCACTTGGACTAAAAAAACGGATAAGGCGAAGAAAATTATTGGTACCATTTTTTCTGCTCTAGTAAGTTGATTAATTTTCTTACTTTTGTTTTATACTTGTTGGGAAAAGCAATAAATAAAGTAATTAATTTCATTCAGGATATAGTAAAATAAAACCGGGATTTTATTTTTAACTATTGTAATCTAACACCAGATGTCGATAATTTTCAATGCACATTGTAATCAACAAGGTGATTCATTTACGTATTCATTTGATAAATATTTGATATTTATCTTTTAAGGGTTTTTATCTAATTAATTAACAACTAAATTACATACGATTGAACCAAATAAATATTTATCAGTTCATAATTAAGATAACCCATTTGAATGTTCCATTTAATAAACACAATAAAAACGTATAATTCAATCCGTATCAGATTTATTCCTTTAAAAAAATATATATAAAAAAAAAGAAACACACAATCAGAATGAATTTAAATGATTTTATTATACATCAAAGTCTTCCAGATACCAAAAAAAAATCATTTTAAGATAAAAAAAATACACATTCCATCCAATCACTGTGCACATTCCTTCACACATTTAAAAGCATCATTTGTCACGAGAAAAATGATTGGCCAAATTTACTGTCACGGAATTCTTTTTTTATCGCTCGATGTTGCTATCTGTGCAGGCGCAGCATGCATATTAAAGATCTATCATCCATTAGAGATGCCAGGCGGTGTGTTCAAGATGGCGGACAGCGACTCGGATCGGAGTCCACCTACAGAAAATAATTCGATGCCGTTGGGACCCCGAGTCGTAACAATTTATAAAAGTGAAACGGGCTTCGGATTCAACGTACGAGGACAAGTGAGTGAGGGCGGACAATTGAGGAGTATTAATGGCGAACTTTACGCCCCGTTGCAACATGTCAGTGCCGTTCTCGAAGGCGGTGCTGCCGAAAGAGCTGGAATTCGCAAAGGAGACCGTATTCTCGAAGTGTAAGTAGAAAATTGGCACAAATTATCATGCAAAGTGTTAAATAAAGGTCCTTTTATTATGTAGAGTTGATTAATGATGCTTAGAAATGACTTATTGAGTCAATTTTGCGCTTTTGTCATGTGACCGATTAGATGGGATCGTTTTACATTTAATTAGATTATTTTTTTTTTTAGTTTTGTTTTGATTTTTTGTTAAATAATTTTTTTAATTTTTTTAATTTTGGTTTTTCAGAAATACAATCAATGTGGAAGGAGCAACTCATAAGCAAGTGGTGGATTTAATTAAATCGGGCGGAGATGTGCTCACACTTACCGTCATATCAGTCACACCTAAGGTAAAAAATTTAATATAAGTTCATTTAATTGTAGAAAATTAATTTTTTTTTCAAATTTTATGTTTTTTACATTAGGAAGCAGAGCGATTAGAACCGAGTGATGAATCGTCAGGATATTCGTGTATCGATTACACCGAAAAACGTTCGTTGCCAATTTCGATCCCTGATTATAATTGTGTCGATCGAGGTGGAG
>JAQFZO010003096.1:0-10629 GCA_034695885.1 Geophilus flavus | reverse complement strand
ACGCGCTTCCGATCTAATTCAAAATCTTAATAAAAGCTATTCACAATTTTAACAATTTTTTTCAGAACCCCCTCCCCAACAATTTCGGAAAATTTTCCAAAATCGCCTTCCCTTGGAAAAATTTCTGGATCCGCCCTTGAAAGCTCCATAGGTATCTTTGGAATTTTTATATCGTGTATTTAATACGACATTAGCAATCCTTAAAACCCTAATGAGCCTTTTGAAATACCATAGAAGTAAAGATCTTTATAAAAAAATAAAAAATAGATTTCACTCTCTTGCGCGCCCGAAACACAACATCAACATTTTATTCCATTACAAACATCAACGATTGTAATCTTTAACGTATTATTTTTTCTGTCACGTTTATACATGACTAAATAATCAACTACAACCTTCATGCATGACTAAACACCATTTATGGTTTTTCATAACTTTCGAAGTCGCAGTTGTCGGTATCATCAATTCCTAATCGCAGTGCAGAAACAGTAATTTGACCACAATCGGTTACATGCGATATCACTTTATAGCCTTCGGGAACATCATGCATTTGACAAATGTCCACCCATTCTGAATATGGATATCTCTTGAATTTTCCAGAAATTTTTATTCTGTTATTTGCAACAGATACTCGTATGTTTTCATCATCCAAACTTCTCAAATCTATGGTTAGAACCCATTTCTCTTTACTTATCTCGATACTTCCTACGAGTCCGTCTGACAGCGACGAACAACATTTCGTCCCCGACTGGCCAGATTTTGCATCGCGGGTCTTGGATGAATTTCTTTTTGGCGCCATTTTTTTTGTTGCATAAGCCTTTGACAAAGATTTAACCGTGTATAGAACTATTGTACATAGAAAAATAATATTCACTCACCATAATTCGTACCGTATACTCTTTTCTTACTGACAAGTGAGGATAAAATATGTCTATTCTATACAGTATTACTAGGTAGGATAATACGGAAATTTTCCAATTGATAAGAAATAGATACTAACAAGAACCAAGAATAACGACAACATTGGTAACAACAATCTTTTGACATGACGTCACCTTATTCGATAATGTATAACGTTTGAGTAATGACTTCTGTTTGCAGTTTGGTGATTTAAAAAAATAATGAATTTATTAAAAATAATGTAAATACTCAACAAAGTGCCTCATTAATACTGACTCGTTATTGAATAAAATCAGCAAATTGTCTGCAATATTTTGATTTAATTTTGTTTGATCCATTAATTTAAAAGCGAATCCTTCTATACCTTTCTGCTTAAATCATAATTAAAATACACAGAAAAAGTTGACATTTATATGATTTATTAAGTACACATTTAATTTTTTTATTTCCATGTCTTCTAGGTATTTTTTCCAGCGGTTCGAAGGATTTCGCAGATAAGATCGGCTTTCTCTTACTTTGAACTTTTATACTGTCCAATTTCCGTGCGCGCGCCTGGTCGGTGAGTTGGCAACTCACCTGAAGTCTTTCTTCCGCAACGACAGCATGCCTGAGACCAATTTTGTAAAACACATTTCTTCACTTTTTTTACATTTACATTTGATTCCAGATATGTCTAGGTATTTCCAGTGGTAAGGTTTTGTTTTATTTCCAGCTCTTCTAGAGATTTCCCATGGAACGTGTCACTTTTTCTTATTAAAAAACAACCAACGTTTACACGCGACTCGTAACTCTATATCGTTCGAGTACGTGTCACGTCGAAGGTCGAAAATGTGAATAAGGTTTAAAAAAAACCAATAAATTCGGGCGTCGTGCGTACGAAATCAGCCCAGACACGCCTCAGGGGAAAATAATTACGCCGCCCGAGTCGAAATAGCCAAGGCTACGTACATCCCTCTTCGATTTTTGCCCACTAGACGACGCCCATCGCTGTTTACATCCGTGAATTACTGTAGGTGGTTTTTCCCGACATAGTGGTAACGAATCTCCGAGGTCGTGAGAAAAGAATGTTCTTTGACCCCAAAATTCGAATAAATAGCAGTTCATCTCCCCTATTCGGTACACTCTGCAGCACACAACATTCGACTGCAAACCAACGCAATCTCGGTAAGCCATTGTAAATTCTTTCCACGTTAAAAAGTTTACATTTCCAAACTATGGCAGCTGCCACCAAGCAAGGAATCGCTCTGAATTCCGACAACTGGGTGCAATTCTCAATGAAATGGGCGAGTGTGAAACCCATGCTCGCTAAACTCGCCAAGAGCAAGGAACCATGCATTGCACGAGTTGGTTATCACGGGAGGTGGAGTCGATGTATTTATTGAGAAAACCCACCGTGCCCCACCCACGATTCGCCTAACCAAGAACGAGAACGAGAGTCAACACGAGTGGAACCGGCCGTGAGCACGCCACCATCACCATCAGCGATGTCATGATGGCGACGACAACTTCCCACAATCCCAAGAAATTGTTTTCTAAAACTAACTCCATTCTCATGTAGCAAAAAAGAATAAACTGTATTGATTTGAACCAAAAAAATTTTGTTTCTTTATTTCTCTCCATCATTTAGATAATGGCGAATGTAGAAGACCGAAGCATACCTGGTTTCAGTAGAGATGGAAGAGAAAAGAAAAGAAAAATGTCCGGAGAATCTGCGCAGTGAAAGCGACAGCGCACCCAAGAGGATGCTGCGCAGGAAAACATGAAACACAATAAAGTCATTGACGCCTGCGAGTTCAACCAAGCTCTCGATGCAATGGTAAAATAGCATTCATTCAAACCGCTACAAAGTACGCACCGCACCGATCTCGAGCTGTACCTCACTCACGCATAGACAAATAGTCATTCAATAATTGATAAAGATGTAAAAAAATTGTGAGGAGTGCGATAGAACGTCGTGTTGAGCGTAAAATACAAACACGAGCACTTGTACGATACAACATACACCGTGGGATATTTTCGTAGCGTGTGCTTTATCACTCTGGAGAGCATGGAAATAGACGAACAGATAAACGAAGCGAGGGGTCAAAATATTAAGCGCAATGAGTGAGTTTGAGGGCCTCAAATTGAGGCCAATGGAGTGGGTGGAACTTGGAATGAGTGGATTTGAAAATTGCGGATTACATGTCCCCCGCCGCGTCGAGCTATTTCCCTTCCCACGCGCTCTACGTCTTCTCCCACACAATAATAAACATTTAAAAACCTCAAAGATAAAAAATGTTTTCTGTGGTCCGTCCTGGCTTTCCTGCATGGCTGCATCCCATCAAAAAAGATCCGCAGAGAGTAAAAATGTATCTAAAATGGGAAAACACGTTCCGTATGGATGAAATCGAGTACCCAGTACCCAAAAATCAAACGCGTGAATGGCGTTTCAATCTGTATTTCTATACTACTGATGGGTATTTGATGGTGTCCTCATATTTGACATTCAAGGTCATTCTATTTCGAGAACCGTGATAGATAGAGGAAAAAAGTCACTTACAAAGTTAAAGAGTTCCTCAAAAAAAGCCTAGAAATTATGTTTTCATATTTTTAGTATGGAATAATTTTGAAAAAAAAACAGGACTGAAATTTATGTACTGTATACATGATAGAAGCAAAACACTGGTTTCGACCCTTTACTTCAATTGCATTTGATATCAAAATGATGACATGACAGGATGAAGAAGAAAGAATGATAAGCTAAATGTTGAACTTGTATTTGCTGCAAACTTATATACAACTTCAATCATATATTTTTCAAAATTCTTTCATATTAATTACTAAAGATATGAAGTAATATCATTTCTATGCTTATTATGAGGTGCTCTACAACTTTCTAATTGACTTTTTGGCTCTATCTATCATGGTTCTCGAGATAGAGGTTATATAACTTATTTTGATTCAACCTGTACTGTATACAGCAGATTTATAAGAATCCAACAGAACATAATTCTGCCACCATTTTAACAAAATAATTCAGAACAATACATTCAAATTTTGAGTGAAACAACAATAAAATTAAACAATTTCAACATTTGATCAGAAATGTGAATCTTTAATTTTCCAAGGACTTTTCTTCCAAATTACTTTTTAGAAGTATAATGAAACAAGTTCTCATCATTTTCGTATTCTTCTTATCATACAACTGTGCGGAGGAATTGGATATAAATGTAGACCAAGCTATTGATTCCGATGTAATTCAATCTGTGATAAAGGCACTGAAGGAAGCGTACAAGTCCTTTTTGGAATTTGCTGCCATGGTGGCGGAAGTTGCCGAAGAAAATATCAGGAATGCACTCGAGAGTTTTCTATCTGCTATGAACAATTTATTTGATTATTTAAAAGGAAAAACCATTAGTACGGCGGAAGAGTTAACGGAAATGGTTATATTTACTTCATTTTCTGTTACGGTATTTTGTTACTCGTTTTACTAATTATATAATTTTTTTCTGTATTCTAGTTGCAGTTTCTTACTTCAGCTATAATCGAAATTGTGACGCTTGGCCTGAGAGCAGTGGCAGAATTAGTTTTTCGAAGCGAAACTGTTTTAGCAGAAAATTTGTCAAAGTTAATTGAAAGAATACTTGGAGTTTCCGAAGTAGTGTCCAAAGCTCTGTCTAAAACCCGTTTGAAAATTTAAATGAAATGTATGAAGCAAAATGATGTTTTAAATAATTTTGTGATATTTTTATGATTTTGATTTTGTTGAAAATTATCATAATGGGATTCTATTGAATATGTTGATGGTAGCCAACTGGGTTTTGATTCTTAGCACATTTATCTTGAAATCTATTTCTACAAGTACTTGTGGATTGGTTTTACAGTTTTGAAAGACAACATGGTTTGAAGATTTTGAAAGGATTTGTAAAGATTTAGAAAAATTTTGTGAAGATTTAGTACGAGTTTGTGTAGGTTTTGACGATTTTGTGATGATTTTAAACGAGTTTTGACGATTTAGTAAGATTTAGTGAACATTTGGTGAAGATTTAGTGAAGATTTGGTGAAGATTTAATGAAGATTTAGTAAGATTAAAAATTTTGTAAAGATTTTGTGAATTTTTTGACGATTTGGTGAATATTTAGTGAATATTTAGTAAGATTTAGTGAAAATTTTGAAGATTTTGTAAGATTTTGTGAAGATTTAGTAATTAAGATTTAGTGAAGATTTTGTAAGATTTTGTGAAGATTTAGTAATTAAGATTTAGTGAAGATTTAAAACGATTTATTCAAGATTTTGAACAAGTTTTTGAAGATTTTTGCGATTTCTCCCATGGCCCCTTCCCTCGATCCTCCTATGTTTTGAGTTGTTAAAATTTATTTTTCAAACAAATCTCGTTCTATTTAAACTTGGCGCCTATTTCGGCGCATGCGCAACTCGGGAATCGTTCCATTCACTGACCTCCACTTCTCCACTCCAGCTCCTGTGGTTCCCTCGCAGCTTTGCAGAGAGAAAATAATTATAAATTTCGCCGTCAGAGGTCTATAAAAGCCGAGAGAAAATCTTTGCTATGGCAAAAATGGCGGCCTCCGTGTTCAGGCAGTGGCGATGCACTACCCATTTATATTCGCAAATATCTCGCCGACATGCGTATATAGTTCTGTAAGTAAACAATTTTAAAATCGAACCATTAAAATAAATTTCCTAACCTCTCATTTAGTCTTCCTCAAGTGCCAGAAGACACGGCAGAAACAAATCCCATTTTACAATACAACTCGAATCCCCGGTTCAACAACATCACTACCGATCACTGCATAAATGCTATAGGAAAACTCGTCATCGACTACGAATGCAATCTAACAGCAATGACAAAAGAACTAAAAGGTTTTAAAAAAATATTTAAAACAGAAGTAAAACTAAACACATTTTTACTCATTACAGTGGCTGACGCGAACATAAAACCGGTTCAGTCATCATTTTCTGCAATTTTCGATCCACTCGATGCCCTTTCGGCACCCATAGATCATGCGTGGACCGTCGTGAAATTGATGTTCCTGATTCAAAACTCGGAAGAAATGTCCAGAGCTTATAAAGCAGTAATTTAAAGAGAGTTAGTGATTTTTTGGGAATGCAATTTCTCCAATACCAAATTCTATTCTGTGTCAAAAAATTGGAATATCGTCGTTAAGAAGTTATGAATATTAAAAAATTGTATTAGGATGATGTAAAGACCCACCAGAGCCATCGTCTCGTGTATGGTATTTGAAATTTGGTGGAAAAGTGTTGGAGAAAAAAATTAGAAACGTCCAAAAATGAGTTTTTACAATTTTTTTGATGACTCGACATATGAGCACTAAATGCTCGATTCCTAAAAATTAATTTGGTATTTCGTTTTGGGGAATTGCATTCCCAAAAAATCGCTAACTTCTTAAAATTTAAATATTTAATTACAACAGTTTTATAATCCAACAAAATTTAATTTTTCAGTTACATTCAAGGCTTCAAAAGGCACGAGTTCAGCGGTTTATTAATCTCCCGATATATCACTGCGTCAGAGTAAATTACTTGAATTTATTTCAACTATGATTTTTATTTGATTAACTCTTGTTTGTAAATTTTTTTTATAGGAATTGAATGCTGACAAGAAACATTTAAACGAAGCTCAGCGTCGAGTTGTGAACAAATATTTACTTGAAGCACGCTTGAAAGGAATCGAATTGAGCGCATCTCAGCAAGAACATTTTAATTTCTTACTAACAAAATTAGCCGAGGAGAAAAATATGTTCATGGACAAAGTGAACGAAGCAACGAGACGGTTTTATCACTTGATAGACGAATGGGATTTGGTGAAGAACATTCCCGAGTCCACATTGAAAAAAATGACGAGGGATAGGTTAGAAAAAATTTATTTTTGAAAAATAAAATTATTTTTTTAAAACTAATTAGTCTAAATAATATTTTTTTTTCAGTTTAAATCCAAAACGAGGTCCGTGGCGAGTGACATTGGAACCGGAAGTTTATAAAAATTTTATGAGTTATTGTCCCAATAGGGAATTAAGATGGAATACGTGGTTTGCGAATGTCACTAGATGCTCTAGTTTGAATGATTCGGTGCTTAATACCAGTCTAAACATTGAAAAAATTCGCCAGTATAGGTAATGAGTAAGGAGTGGATAATTATTTAAATACTACTTTGTGCCAAAAAATTAATGATAAGAAAAACTTCAATTTCTTTAAAAGTTTTTCATGAATATTTAAAAAACTGACTTAGGATGATTTAAAGACCTACCGGAGCTATTATTTCGTGTACGGTATTTGAAATTTGGTGAAAAATGTTGGGGAAAAAAATTAAAAACCTCCAAAAATGGGTTTTCACAATTTTTCCAATAACTCGCTAACATCCCTTTGATGCTCAACCTAATTTATAGAGAACTCTGGGTGCATCGATTTTTAAAAAAATTGTGACCTAGTAGTCAACCACATGGCTCCATTACAACTTTTATTGAGGTTTACGGAGACCAATACATCCAATTTAGAAAAGTTTGGCAATAAATCGAACATAGTAAATCTGCTTAGTTTTTAATTTTATCTCATTCGGTTCTTGAGTTATTGGAAAAATTGTAAAAACCCAATTTTTCGACGTTTATAATTTTTTTCTCTAACAAAAGAAAAAAGTATTTGAATAATTATCCTCTTCCTCGTAATTTAATTTTGATCTGATTTGATTTTTGATTTTTTGATTTTTTAATTTTAGATCTGACGAAGCACGCTTATTAGGATTTGAGAATTATGCTCAGATGTCAATGGAAACTAAAATGGCCGGTTCGGTTAAGAATGTAATGACCATGATTGCTTCGTAAGTTAATTTAATTTCATTTCATTTTTTTAAATTTTATAAATAATAAAATAAATTTTTATTTAGATTGCAGAAACATACAAAGCCTGTTCTCCAAGAGCAATTAACTGAACTGCAAAATTTTGCAGTATCGAAAGGATTTGATGGTAAATTAGCAGAATGGGACATTGCATACTGGAGAAACCGTTATAAACAAGAAGAATTAGGGTTGACTCAATGAAATATAAGTCATTTGATTTTTTTTTGAAAACTCAATTTTGTTTCTCTAGGCTAAATGATGAAGAATTACGGCAATACTTTCCTTTACCGAAAGTTGTCAATGGACTTTTTAATCTGTGCAAGAGTTTGTTTGGAATTACGATCAAAGTAAACATAAAAATTAGGGCTGGGACTTTAATCGAACCGATTAATCGACAAAAATCAACGAAAATCGATAGAAATCAATGGAAACGGCTATTTCCTAACGATTTCCGCCGAACTACACATGATTTTAATCAATTTTCCCTTAAAAATTGATTTTAATTTCCTAAATTTTGGACAATTTGAAAAAATTTTTTTTTGGATTTTTAATATTTTTAATCAACTTTTTCTAGCCAATGAAATTATCAATTAAAATATCGTGATTAATCGAGTCCCAGCCCTAATAAAAATTGATTTCAAAATCTGAGTCTTAATATCCAGACTCTGTTTTTAGGCAGCTACAAATAAAGTCGATATATGGAACGACAAAGTTACGTACTATGAAGTTTACGATAAAACAGGTGCCACTGATTTCAGATTTTTGTGAATTTATATTAGAATTTAAATTAATTATTTTGCAGATGGAAAGCTGATGGGTTCCTTTTATTTGGATTTGTTTTCGCGTCCTCCGACCAAACTCGATACGCCAGCATGGTTAGAATCGATGCCAGGTTTGCAATTCGAACTCGGATTTCTGTTCGTAACTCTTGATTGATTCTGATCTTGTTTGGAATTAATTTTATAGGTATTAAATCCAGACCGGTCGTCTTTATGTTGCTCAACATAGCACCTCCGGAACCCGGCAAACCAGCGTTGTTGAGTCTGGATGAAGTGGACATGATTTTTCAAAAGGTTGTTTAAGGATGAGATGATTATTTATTAAAAACAGTCCAAATATTTAAATGCATATTTAAGAAAAAATGTTACTAATTCTTTTCTATTTATTTATTTACATTTTTTTAGTTTGGTCACTGTTTGCAATACCTACTCTGCACTGTACCACAAGCTGAAGTTGCTGGTCTCACCAACGTAGAATGGGACGTGGTAAACGTATGTCCACAAGTCATGTCGAATATATTAATGACGGATGCGACTCTAAAACTCGTGAGCGGAAAAGTTAACGACGATATTCCATTATCCGACACACTCGTAGAAAATATTCTTAAAGGTGACATTATTAATAATTATAAAATTCAGTTAATTTAAATTAATTTTTTCTCTTTTTGTTTCATTTAGCTCATCGTCATTTATACGCCTACGACCTAACTCGTGATCTATATTTTAGTTCTCTAGATTTAAATCTGTATTCTAGGTAAATATGTTCGAAAAAATAACCATTTGAATTTTACAATCATTTTTACATTAATCCTTTGAAATTTATTAGCAACAACTTTTGGTTGGATGTGACGAGACGTGTTTGGTCCGAGTTTATGCCGTTTCCATTAGATGATCAGAATTCACATCCGAGTTCTATGGATTCTTTATGGTGCACAGATGCACCTGCATCTACTTATACTTCCACGTGGGCTAGAATGATAGCTGCTGACATATTTAGTGCGTTCGAAGATTCAGTCACAAAGCGTAGTTCCGAATCTCTCACCGAAGTTGGTGCTAGGTGAGATTTATATATCAAACCTAGTATACACCTGGTGTTTTTCACGTGAAAACTGCATAGTGAAGTGGAAAAATGCACTTGACTCGTTAATTTCACTCAGCAGTACACAGCTAAGATTTTTTTCACTTTAAAAAATGTCACTAACTGGTTGCCACTCATAACCATGTAAATGTTGTGTTAGAGTGAAATCACAGAACTTTTCACAAAGAATATTTCATGAGGTGAAAAATGTCATTTCACTAGAGGGTATACTAGGTTTTTGAAATCTGAATTTTATAAATTTATTGAATTTTGTTTTTGCACAGATTTCGCGAAACCTATCTGTCATTGGGTGGTGGTTGCCATCCTAGCGAAGTGTTTCGGAGGTTCCGGGGACGTGATCCCTCTCCAGATGCACTATTAAAAATGTATCATCTGAAGGAATAGGATATTATTTTTCCTTTAGTTTACTTTGTGATTATTTTTTTAAATTATTTCTAAACATTGGAAGGAAAGATTATTAAAAATTCAAAAATGTTAACCAAATCACGTATTTTGATTTTGCTGGATAAATAATTCATAAAAACTTTGTTAACAACTTTATTTAAAAGTACCTAATTTTTGTATAATATAATCTTTTATACAGTTATGCTGTTTTTTATAAAGCAAACTGTGTTGTGTAGTCGATACTTTGATACGACTACAAGCTTTCAACTATCTCGAGTATCGATAACTTTGGCATCGATAATAACCTCAATGTTCGATATTAATCCGCCACATTTCGGGACAGTGCCAGTGCCAGATTGCAATTTTACATTTTGTATCTTTACACCGATATAATTCAGCAATTTCAGTCGTTTAGATTATCTCAGATGTTATTTTATTGCATTCAAAATTTAATAACGAATCGAGAACTATTTATCACGTGACTGAAGCGGACTATTATTTCTATCAACCTACTCACACAGCTCGCACTCACGCTCATGCAAGGTCGATCGAGGGTATAAGGTCTAACCGTCCGGCGATTTTTGACATTTTTTTAAAATTTTAAAAAAATTATATT
>JAQFZO010003095.1:0-10629 GCA_034695885.1 Geophilus flavus | reverse complement strand
GAAAAAAGAAGAACAGAAAGAAAAGAATAGCAGTAGGCCCTGCTGGCCTCAGCAGAAAGATGCAGTTATCATTCGTCAGTCAGCCATGTATGAGGAACACTGGAACTCAAAGCAGGCACATTAAATCGTGTCAATACTGGTACAATGTGTGCAATAAACCTCCAACAACAGAGTGGATGCCAAAGTGTTGTGCAACAGAAAAATTCCAAATGCTAGACTGATGCAACCACCAATCAACAAAAAGAAGCAAGTGAAATTATCATTTCAGATCGACCAACCTTTCAAAGATAGACCTAATTTAATGTCCGTTCTGCAAATTTTGGTTTCACGACCTTTAGCAGCAATAATGGCCATAGTCATGTGGTGTTCAGGTCCGGTCATACATAACAAGTGACCGGGTCGTTTATTGCGTCATTATATATGCACGTTCGCTACTGGTGCGCTCTAGCGCCAGATCACAATACTACAAGTCAGAGAAACAAAGCAGCCTTTCTGCTCAATAATGATCAAGACTAATGTTTGGTTACAGCCCTAAATTCTACAATATTGCAATTAACAGATGACAAAAGTTTGGAAAAGGCACTGCATGTGCTAAGTAAAGAGGAGCGTCACATGTTTTGTCAAGGAAATAGTCTAAATTACACAGGTGTTACAAAGGAATTAAGAAAATTATCAGTTATCCAGACAACCGTGTTGGGCGTAAAGTTAAGTGAAATAGTCCTAGAGTACCCAGACTCTAATGCTTGGTTCACACTAGGCTGTAACGTAACTTTACTTAACATAGCTTAACGTAACTTGACTTAAGCTTGTTCACATCAGCTAGTCACAGCTTGAAAGTTGGACCAATCACAGTGAGAATCCAAATTGACCTTCAATTTTGCTCCCTTATCTTGTGTATTCCAAATGATGGGATACACTTTGATAATTTCAATTAAAAGCTCTTCAATTGAAGTGTGGATACTTGGAGCCTCCATTTTGATAATTGAAGCTAGCTATAAACAAGGTTGACTCCTATTGGCTAAACTTTCAAGTCAAGGTTGGCTGTGATTGGCCAACTTTCAACAGTTACTGCTTAATTCAAACTGGTTTTGAATTAAGATATTGTGCACTTTGTATCCCACAGTGCACCTTGATTCAAAGTTAAGTTACATTACTTCTAAATGCGAACACAAGTGTGAACCGACCATTACAGGTTTAACCGTCCGGCTGTCGCGCCGATTTCCGGCGAAAGGTGGGCAGAGCGATGCGCGTAGACAATGGTGCGAATGACGTAATCGGCTCACAGCGCTCACAGCGCAGAGAGTCGCTGTATATGCAGGCGACTCTTTGCGCATGAGCTGTGAGCCAATTACGTCACCAAATCTTTCAGTTTTATTTAGCCAATCAGCGCACACTTTCGGTTTTCGCCGGACGGTTAAACCTGTTGGAGTCGCTCAATCTTGTGTTCTACTGAGAATAAAACATTTATTCTTCCTGTTTAACAATGTGGACAATTTATTACTGATTTTTTTCGTACCAACAAATTTCGCATTGAGCGGTCCGAGTTCGCACTATGCAGTTTTTCACACTATGCGATTTCGTACTAACGAGTTGTGACTGTAACAAATATCGACTTTGTCGGCAAGGACCGTAAAATCTGCAATAAGTTTCTTTATAGCTGGTTTGGTAATATTAATGACTGTCGGAAGGTTTGCTGGGCAAGGTTGTGATATTGGGTAATGTGACAACCTACTCTATAATGCATCCCCAGAGAACTTGTGCTTGTCAGGTGTAATGTTAAAAAGCTCTCTACTTAAATTGATAATGAAGCCTCTTTTGTTCATGGAAAAAGAAAGGGAAGATTTCTCTTTGTCCTTCCTTCCACCTTCCTCCGCCAACAGTCAGTCAGCTAATTAGAAGTTTCCAGCTAGATTTGACGAGTGACAAAACAAAATGTTATTTCTTTCTCACTAGTTTCGTTCGTGCTGTGTCTCGGTTCGGTTTGCGATTATTTCCGATGGAATTATTTTAAAAACTGACGCTTTTCTTCCAGTTTTGTATTCAGTCGATTTCTAAAGCGTTGCTGGGGAGTTCCTAAATGAGCTCTGGGAACCGAACACAATCGGAAACGTCTTTAGAGAAAAAAATAAATAAATAAATAAAAAAGATTTAAGATATTTGTTGAAAAAAAGATGAGTGTACAGTTTATGGTCCAAGTGTTAGGGGAGTCTGAAAGTTTTTCTGACCGTGGTTAGTGGATATACGTCTATTGCCAGCAAATGTGGCGTCATTTCCATAATGCGATGCGTGGCAAGTGCGAGGGTCGTTTCATTCCTGCACAAAAGTAATAAACTGGTATGCCGGAAATGTGGTTCGATGGTGTCGACTGCAGTGTCACTCTTATATTGTGACTTCGGTCGGGTCTGAGCTTATGGGGAAGTCCGTATTCTGGTTTTTTCTCATAAGTTTTCCTTTATAGGAGGGTAACATCTGATCCAGCTGATCCAGCTGATTGGATTCGGGTGGATTGAGAATATATTATATCAATCCGGATGTCGTGCGTTTGCATTGATCTCGATTAGATGTATGGTTAAATATAGAATAGACAAAAGAACAACTGAATTGTTGAATATTTGGCCACATGATGAAAGTCTTTTTGGTAAATAATGGTTAAATTCAATTGTGATGGATGGTTTTGTTGGCCCCATTGTTTTGGTACGAGTTTGTGTCATCATTGTCGCAGTCTTTTTCTTAAGAAGCAGCAGCAGCTAAACCCGAATTTTAGCTTTTTTGGACATTAGCTTTAGTGCATTTTAGCTCTTTTGTAGTTGATTGTTAGCTGTAATGACTGTTAGCTCTTGTGCACATTAGCTCTTGTGACCATTAGCTCTTATGACTGTTAGCTCTTGTGCACATTAGCTCTTGTGACCATTAGCTCTTGTGACTATTAGCTCTCTTGACTGTTAGCTCTTGTGACCATTAGCTCTTGTGCAAAAATGAAATTAGCTCTTCTGCAGAAATTTTTGGCTCTTATGACTGTTAGCCCTTGTGACTGTTAGCTCTTCTGCAACATCCCCCTCAAGAGAGAGGAACCACGTCCCTTCTCTTCTGTCGAAGACGGTTGTATTCTGTCTTTCTGGCTTTAAGACATGAAATGAAGTAGAAGTGCCTGAAGATCAACATGAATGTTATTATTACACAAATGAAAGGTGAATTAATAACACATGTTTGTGGGCAGAGGCTTGTATATCTCATCCAGTGGATGAACGGACGTCGGGACACTGCTTTGGTGTTTTGTTGGTGCTGGGTTTATCCAGCAAATAATTTGTTTTCATACAAACGGCAACAATGGAGCTGTTGATCACATCCAAATATTTTGATGCGAAAGGGATATTACAAAATCTGTAAAGTCGGATGTCGGTACTTCCTGCTTTGGTGAAATGTCGAGTTTTGTCGCATACATAGCCCTTGCACCGATTGGAAAACGATTGCCAAATCCGATGATAGATGGACAGCCTAATCAATTCTATTCAAATTCGACTGACAAAAACCAGTCATATGAATTAAAAATTAAATAAAATAGCAAACTGGCATCCGTTGCGACGCACAACCTGCACTCTAAAAATAGTTTAGTTGACTGCGAGACAACTAAGAGTTTTAATGCACCTAACTCAGTTTCAGTCGCTATACTTCAGTCTTATTTGGGTTTAGCCAACTTGTATTTGCATTGGCTCAACCAAATTGTTTTTAGAGTGTATTATCACACTTTGATTTCACTGGATATGGGGATTGATGTCATGATAAACGCAGTATGCCGTTTTTGCATTATTCGACAGTCGTAAACGACCGTGTAAATAGTGCACGTGCTAAACTGAAAGCCACCGTTTTGTGGAATTTCAAAACAATATGTAATTCGTCTGGCATGCCAATTTTCCGATATGAAAATTGTGCTCCGAGCCATTGAATGATTACCTTTTGTTATATAATTTATTACTAAATTCTTTGGTTCGGTTGTTATTCAATGAATCTCTATGGCGGATGTGATGGTGTGCAACGAAATTGATTTTCAATAGTCAGCATCCACACAACTGGGATATCATAAACTAAAATTAAGGACAATTATGGATAAACTCGGTTTAACTTTAAAATCACATCGGCTTGAATCACTTTACATAAGTTAATGAAAAATAAAAACTTTTCTTCGTTTACATCTGGCATATATCGAGTAAAACTTCCATCGCTAAAACATTTACACACATTTTCCTAACCTACCTTCCTTTGTTTGTACAAGAAAGTGAATTACCAAAAAAAATTAACTTTAAGAATCTTTGATCAAAGAAAGAAAGTAAGAAGGCAGAAATTATTTTTACACACACCATTTTGGCTAATTAACAATTTATAGACTTCACAAAAGTCTTTAAAATGGTGGTATATTCACCATTTTCTACCTATACAGTATAACATGCATGGCCAACTTCTCTCACGCCGTAATATGGTTCGATGGTCCGTCTGCAGAGTTTGCCTTTGAACAGTGTAGCTGTGTTGACAAAGCCTCACTGTATACCGTGTATGCTTTTCTCTTACGCGCACTTATAAATGATTTATCCCTCGAAGCTGTTTACTCGATGAAAAACTTTGTGATGTTGCAGTTTTGAAAATTATGTCTCATTCAAATTTACTCTGAAGGGCACTAAAATAGGTTTGTAATAATTCTACGTGAATTTATTATGATATTTATTTATAACTACTGTAGACATCTAACCAACTTTAGTCATTTATGCCATAAATGTATAAAATTTAGACTATTTAGCCACTAAATGAGGTGTCTTAGGTTTTTTTAGTCTCTTGGATTTCCAGTAGGATAAATTTGTAAATTAACTTACGTTAGATTTTATTATTTTTTATATTTAGGCCCTGGTGGTGACAAAATGTCATCCTATTAACGTAAGTAGGAGTAATGTATTTATTAGTTGCAATCGATATCATGGGTGGAAAGAAACGAAGATGGGAAACGTGTTAATTTGATGTTTAGACATCGAATGCTTTATTTGGTCTTTTGTCACAATAGGGTGTAAATCAAATTTCATCAGAAGGTGTCAAATTTTGCATTTCAACTGATTTTAGGTGTAGTTTGTAAAGATTTTCGATTGCATTTTGTTTCTAATCGAATGGCCGTATATTGCTACACTTGGCGTGTTTCGATGTAATTTATACCGATGAGTTAATTTCGTAACGTCGGAGTCGCAGATTTTATCTTCCGTCATATAGTTTAATTTCGATCGTAATTCCCAACGGCACGATCGGTCGGCGCTGCTTTAAGGCAAGGGGTTCACAACCCCGGGGTCCGTGGATGGGTTTTAGGGAGTCTGCGAACTTAGAGGGGAAAAATTAAATCTTTATTTTGCCTAACTGGAGTTTATGAATTAATAACAAACATGAATTACTTTGAAATAGTTGCACGATTGTAGAAATATACTTTATTAGATTAAACATTCCGTGTGGTTCTGTGGCGTTACGGTTGTATTGCCCGCTGGTCTTACACTGGCATGTATGTACGTCTAGGGAATTTCGCTCGAATTGTTCTTGCTTTGATCTTCTAATCTGAATTAACATAATTTTGTCGATTCTCTATCAATCCTTGGAATTTTACAAATGCCTGATGTTGACTGTTGTTTTATTTCCTGTCAGCGTAGTGACCAACTGTCGTTCTTTGTCACCTTCATCGACTTTGAATCCAATGTCCAAAAGCAGACATCTTGCGCCAACAATATTTAAAAATATTTCGTAAATAACATTTCGTTTTATATAGTCTCGGATAAGATTTTTAAATTTGATCGTTATAGTTTTTTGTATCTATAACGATACTGCTCATGCATGCCATTCCCAATGCACACGATCACGTCTCGGAGACTTAAATAATATGTCTGGAATTGGTTAATACACGACGTCCGACGTAAAGTGTCACATATTGAAGTCTTTTGGACGTCTTATTTACGATTGACGTCTTAAAAATATCGTACTAACGTCATTTTAGAACGTTCAACTTAGCACGTCCTAAAATGACGTTTGTACGACAGTTTTATGACATCAATTCGTAAATAAGACGTCCAAAAGACATCAATATGTGTGACACTGCAGTTGTTATTACGACGTCCTGGTGTCTCTTCATAATGACGTCCCTGAGACGTGTTGTGCGCATTGGGTTGGCCAAGTCGCTCAAATCACGCTGCTATTTTTCTGCCGCTTCTTTCGATCGTATTTATAATGTTCTATGCCATTTTCACACCAGTTTTAAAATTTAATTAAAAGAAATTTTATAAACTTTTTCGTTTGTAAAATTCCGTTTTAAAATTTCGTACGAGAAAGCGCAAAATTACGATATACAAGCTATAAGACATGCCACTAGATTGTTTCTTTACTAACTACAGTCAAGATTAATCTCGATTTCGAGAAAGCCGAGTGGTCTGCAAAAAACTATTATCCTGGGCTCGTGGGCCGATCGGTGGATCGATTAGGATCCAATCACTGTGCATCTTATTACTCCTCCACAAGCCATATGGCCATGCAATCAGTGTGGATGAGCATGACGACCAACAACCAAATTCGCTATTATTACAAGTTGCAACACAAAATGGCCAAGTCGACATCGTAGAAATGACGCACCACGCCCAACAGGTTACAGAACGGTGTCCTACCGAGACCGACTCCTCCCATCCGTGCTGTGATGGATACGGTCAGTGTATTTCTCCTACTTTTACGTTGTCATCGTGCATTGCTTTATAAGCTTAATGCACGCACTGCTGACAAATGTTATTGCACATGACACGTCATCTCGCGGACAATTACGGGGACATCAGACTGAGTGCAAGGGCCATGTGGCTCAGTTCCTTACGACTGGCATCGTGAGATTGCATTAATGATGTTTTGCACCATCTTTCCATTCGCATCCAACGAGGCTCTTTTCTTATTACGACCTGTTGATACTCGGACGAAGAGAGGAAGATTACAGATTAGGTAAATGCAGTTGATTAAATGCAACCGCAAAAGAGCGCCGAAAAGCAGCAAGTCGGGTTTATTCCCCCTTTTTCTGCGCAGTCGTAGTCGTGGTGGCGGTTGATGAAATTTGTTCCTCGTAAAAATGGCTTTGAGATGGTGCATAAGTGGAGCGCAGGGTGCCTTATGATTAGATGTATCATTTTTAAAAGGCTTCGTTTGCTCGCGTATAATCAGCGAGTAAATGTGTCTCCGATGAGTCGTTTCCAACTCGAGGGGAAGACCGTGTTTTCCTTACTGCTTTTATGCTTAAGTTGTTGTTGTTGGTTACAGAAATTCGAATACTCCTTTGCTTATGTATTCTATGCGTGTATTGGGAGCTGGGGAAAAATTATCGACGGATAGAATCCACTTGCATTTTGGATTTTAAAACTTTTATTCTTATTTTACGCTCGCTGTTTACCACTGATTTCGTCCAAAGTCCTGGGGACGACGGACGTCGAATGCATAATTTTCGAGATATACAGATTTTTCTTTTTTGCTCGGATGACTTTTCCCCGTTGACCTTTTATCTCGTGTGATGTTTGTTTGGTTGCTGAGATTCGATTGTGAAATAACGTAGATAAAATAGACACTTTGCATTTTCTCATACGAGATTTAAGCTTATTTATGCTTCTTGAAGAACTCGACGTTGCCCAGCCAACGATTACAATCCTACTTTGGCAGGGGCTTCTTCCAGATCTAGACTATAATAAGCTCTAGTCCTGCACGCATCGACATTGGCATCGAATCGACACAATCAAAATAACGATTCATAACTCTTATGATATGATATGACATAACTTAATAGGTGGCTCGTGTTCGGTTCACATTAAGAGAGTCATCGTCCTTTTGCAAGTGTACAGTAGTGTTTACTATTCATCGCTCGGCTTCGGTAAGAGGTGAAATCGAATTTCATGGTACTGCAGCACATTATAAATGTAACTCTTAATTTAGGAAGTGAAAAGTGGTTGCGAGAGAATGTGACGCACTCAGCATAGTGAATGGGTGCCAAGACAAAATACAAGCATCAAAATAAACAAAATTTGAAATACCAAATTTAGTAATTGTTTAATATTAGAGTATTTTGTTTTTAAAAAACCATCCTGAAGTTATTCTGTCTTACATTATGTTTACATGGTCGTAATATTACGCTGTGTTCATTCTTATTGAGTGAATATCAGAATATGAACCGCGCATGAGCGTGCACATGCGCAGAAATTCTCCCTGGCTATCTTTCTACCACTATATTTACATGGTCGTAATATTTTAAGTGAGTCGAAATATTACGAATGATAAAGCCGTAAACAGGATAATAGATACGACTGCCAACTATAGTCGTATTATCCTTTGGTGAGGGGTAGAATATTACGAATGAGTCGGAGAATTTGAACAGCGCATGAGCTTGCACATGCGCAGAAATTCTCCCCATTCTGACCCCACTCGAAAATGGCAGCCATCTTGGACTGCCGCTCTAACTCGACGCCAAATTAACGTATTTAGAGTAAACACTTTATTATTCGACAGTCAAATAATTCGGCTGTCCGAGTCGCTAGAATAACAGCTCATAATAGTCACTCGTACCATTCTACCCTCAATAAGAGTAGACATGGCGTAATATTACGACCATGTAAACGTAGTCTAAGGCCAACTAAAGGCTTAAAATCCCTAATTTTATGTTGAACCAATTACTCACGATGCATTCCACTTTTTAGTTCGGGAGGTGCACTTTCGGTATAGGTGGCGCCACCATCGGCCTAGAACCAGTTTCGGTTTCAACCGAGGTTTAACCCTCAGGGTTCACCGCTGGAGCGATGCCACCTATTGCCATATCCGTTAAATATCGATAAAACGATGCAAAGTGATTGAGGGAAAAAATGCCTCGGGTCCGGTAAATGAAATCGCAACGTATTATTTATTGCGTTTGAATCGACAGTAAGTAAATTTGTATCGGGGAATATTGATCGCGATTAAAGTTTGTGGCTAGGTCGTTAAACAGGCATTTTTTCTATTTTTTCCTGCAATATAATATTTTGGGTTGGGCAAATGTGTTGTTAATTTTCCGAAAGTTGTCGTCGAGAATTGAATTAAAAAGATTAATTTTGTAACAGCTGTTGCACCACTCCCTCTTTCGTATACCAATACCCCTTTTACTACCTCTCGCCACCCACTTTGCACAACAGAGTGGCACTCTAAGAAAAATGCCCAGCTTGCATTTTCCAGCTTATACATATCGTTGTAAAAAGTTGGCTCGTGGGTATGCATTTTTAAACCCATTCTATCGAATAAGTGGCTGACCTCAGCTCGTCCCGCATCGTGTCGAATTGATGTAAATAGGAACTTTTTTTTTTAAATTCCAGACACAAAAATTACAACTAAAAAAATATAAAATACAATCCGTTTCTAAACTATCGGATAAATTTGGGACGAATTTTCAAAAATTCATAGAATTTAGACTTTTTGACATTTTGGGCCGTGACCTTAGAAGACGACAGAGGTTCGTGGACTCTTGGACACTTCGTCAACATGCCTTTCAATTTTTTTCTCATTTAATTTGTTTGATTGGAATAAATATTTCTAGTGAAATATATGTAAAAAAGTGTGTAGAATCCAATAAAAAATTCAAATGGATGATAGGTTTTCAATTTTTTGAATTATTCAGCTTAGAGTACAAATGTTGATGCAAATTTTCAAAAATCGCCAATCTTTGTTGGTGAGGGTTATCCTATACTTTAGAAACGGACTATATGTTTTTCGGTCTTCACTTTCATGACCATTTTCCTTGTTTTAGCCATTTAACAAATGTCTCGGTACAAGAAAGTCGAGAGTTAACCCGCTGGAGATTTAAGGGAGGTAATGCTGGTTCTTATCATCTAGCAACATGCTAACCTGCGTCGGTCGGTCTTATTGTCGGAAGGGAGGTGTCTACCATATTTTATTGTCTCGCTTTTCCTTTTCTATTACCCTCGTGACCTATTAATATTTTCCAACTCGAAACCGAAGGAATTTCTGCGCGGTGTAATTCACTTAATTTTTCTACTCAGTGAAGCAAATAAAAGGAATGTTGGCGATTTTTTTTCTTCTTCTATTTTTAAAGGTCCTTTGTGTTCTATTGAGATTTTAAATTTTTTTTTATATATATGAAGTACAAGAGAAAATCAAAGACATTGTGCTTCATCCATTGAGCTGGAAAATGAACATCGAAAAAACCCCGAGAGTCGGAGAGGAAAAAATTGAAAAGTTTGCTTTCCCTTTTTTTTCTGTCTTTTTTTTAGGAACTTTTTTTTGCTTTATTTTTTTTTTTATCTATTAGGGATCAAATACGATTCCTATATATAAATACAAATAGTGAATGGTTTAAAGGGAAGCTTACTACGTCGTGAAATTTTAAAGAGTTGAATATCAATAGTGTTATTAGAGACTGCATACTTTCTGGTAAACGTATGAATGTGCTCGTATTGTTGTTTAGACCGATTCATTAAGGCCATGTCTTACCCGTTTGGTTACGCACATAGTGACCGCTAGATGGCGCTGATCGCCGTAATGTTAATTCAATGGCAACTTTGAGTCCAATTTTCTCCTCATCTCCTTTGGTGGGAGTATGTAATGAAGCATTTC
>JAQFZO010003094.1:0-10631 GCA_034695885.1 Geophilus flavus | reverse complement strand
CAGTGAGCAGCAAATAAAAATGGACAGACGAATCCAAATTATTCAAATCGTGCTGCGAGTGTTCTTGGAGAAAAAAAAGAAGCTCTCTGGAGATATTCGATAAATTCTTAGCTTTGATGGGGATTTCACGATTCAGCTGCCGCAGGAAGAATTCGTCTTTTACTGACAGTTTTTTGTCAATATGTTTTTAGTTCCATTTTTGGGAAATTTAAATTTTATTTTTTTACCAATTTTGGAATGAGTTATTATACTTCCGGTTGTAAAAAAACTTTTCTAAAATTTTAAGATCGTATAATTTGTGTCACAACACGTTTCCTTATAATTCTAGTGCCCTGTCTAACCAGGAGTGTCGTTTAAAACATCTCAAAATTATGATTATGATGAAATAATATCAAACAATTTTGTTCCCTGCAATGCTTGCAATTCGGAGCGGGTTTAAATGACACTTCCGGTTGGCCTATGATGATGAAATTTTAGGAGAAGTTAGATACAGATACTTTGTAAGTTCCCTTAAAATGTTAAGCTCATACCCCAACCGGAAGTTCCAAAACTCGTTCAAGAGTAAACTGCCCTATGTAAGAAACAGCAATGAATTCGGATCGGTTATAAATGCCATTTCCGGTTGGTCTATGATGATTAAATTTTAAGCGTAGTCAGATATACAGTAGACACCTAGTAAGTTCCCTTAAAATTTTAAGATCATACCCTAACCGGAAGTGGCAAAAAACGTTCAAGAGTAAACTGTCCTATAAATCTATTCGGAAGGAATTTGAATGGCACTTCCGGTCATTGCAAAATCTCAACATTTTAAAAGCATCGACTGACAACCATCTAGAAAGTGCCATTAAAAATTTAAGTCTCTAACGAAACCGGAAGTTACTTTTTCATCAACATTTACAAGCCTAATTTCCACTTGTTTTCATTTCAGTGCACTTGTGTCCTCATCATTTTCCTCCACTACTTCACAGGAACTAACTTCTTTTGGATGTTTGTCGAAGGATTTTATTTATACATCGCCGTAGTGAAAACATTTCATGTTGGAAATGTGAAGTTTTATGTTTACATGTTGATTGGATGGGGTAAGCAAAATTAGAAAAATGGAATTTGATCAATCAACATCGATTTTCATTTCCCTCATCTCATCTATCACTCTTCGCTTGTTTGTTTGTTCGCTCCCTCCTATTTGACGATTCCACTAACCTAAGGAATTCCAGCAATTGTTGTTACCACATGGGTTGCAGTTAAAGCCGAACTCGTGGAGGATAATCAGGGTCAAGGTCCAACCTTAGGTCCGATTGCAAACGGGTAAATGTCTAACAAATTCCAAGAAAACACGTGGTTGAGATTTAATTAACAAAGAGAGATCTTTGCCTTTCAGATGCCCGTGGATTCAAGCTCACAATTACGACTTCATTTTTATCTGTCCCATTCTTCTGGTGCTAATTGTAAGTCTTAATTGACCAAAAACAACAAGTTGTTGTTATTTTACTCTGAGAATTCTTTTTATCATTTTCTTTAAGGTAAATGTACTTTTTCTCTTGAAAATCGTTTGGGTTCTCATCACTAAACTTCGCGTTTCCACACCCGAATCACAACAATACAGGTACAGGTAACTTTCAGCGGCGATGTGTATGGACATTAGGTGTACATTTAGTTGTTAATTGAATGATTGATTGATTTGTTTTTGTTTATTTAATTTTGAAATTTTTTCTTCCAATGTCTACTTTGATGAATAGAAAAGCAACAAAGGCATTATTGGTTTTAATACCATTGTTGGGAGTCACGTATATACTCTTCCTTACTGCCCCTGCTACTGGAATGTGGTCAGCCGTTTTTGCATACATCAGATCAATTCTATTGTCTACTCAGGTAAGATTAAAAAATGTTTTCATTTGCAGTATGATTTATTTTTTTAATAAAAACTATAAAATAGCATTGTTGAAAAAGTGAATTATCGCAACAATCTGTTGTAGTTATACTTATAACTATAAATTCTTGCAATGTGTTGCAGTCATAAAAATAAATTATTGCTGCAATGTTATAGTTGTGACAAATTGTTGCAATAATAAGCTTATGTTGTAGTTAAAACAATGAACACGTAACAATAAGTTGTAGTTGTATTAAAATATTGTTGGAACAAAGTTGTCCTATAGTTGTAACAATAAATTATTTGCACAGTGTGCTGTGGTTGTATAAAAATAAATCACTGCAAGAAAGGAACTTAAAAACTATAATTTACAAGTACATATTGAATGGAGTTCTATGTTGCAATTGCAACAACTAGTTATTGCAACAATATTCCCTAGTATTGTAGTCGCAACAATGCTTTAATTTCCATCATAGTAAACCAACAATTCACCAAACTATCAGCATGCCTATTCCCATTCCCCATTTTCAACTCTGTGACACCGAGACAACTTCTTGCTATCAAGTGTCTCATATACTATAAAGTGCAAACAGATTCATGCATTGCCAGTTGCCATTGTAATAGCGTGAAACTCCACATACTGTATTTATACTTTACAGTTTGCCCGGGGTCTATCTCAGTCTCTGCCGCACCCATCCATTCCCATTCCCTTTCTCTTCCACCGTAGTTTGATTATGACTTCACCTTTAATAAACAACACTGCCAAAAACACCCGTTCTCTTGGGTCTTATCTCAGACCGAATATAAAGCGCGCGATTTAAGCCACTACTCCCTCTTTTGCCGCAACACAACAACAAACCCATAGATTTTCAAAGACGATATGGATGGCTTTGGAAAACTGCAATTACTCAATTATATAACTAGTGCAGCGCATTAATTAGTTTAAAAATGATCACCAATAAAAGTCTCCAAAGTCAATACAAACACTCGATTCGATTAATGGAACCCACGAACTCAATTGCCAACATAATCTTTCATTAGTTAGTGAAAATAATTAATTTTAATCACTGAAATTTAATAAAATCTGTTTACTGTACAGTATGGGCGGGATCTAGGAGAGGGGAGGCAGGGGCGATTGCCTCTCTTCTCTCCAAGCTTAAAAATACCAAAAATCTTCACAAAATAGCAAAATTTTTCAAAAAATCGTTAAAAAATCACCAGAAAATTAATCAAAATCTTCAGAAAATCGTTCAAAAATCACCAGAAAATTAATCAAAATCTTCAGAAAATCGTTCAAAAATTCTTAAAATCCTCACAAACTCGTTTAAAACCTTCAAAATGATCATAAAATCATTCAAAATCTTAATAAAAACCATTCAACATTTTTCAAAATTTTTCAAAATAGCCCGAAAATAATTCCCGGATACGCCCAAGCTGTAAAAATCACTCTGAATTAAGCACAAACTTCATTTTTCTTGATCAAAGCTTACCTACCGTACTAATTTTTACAAATTACAAATTCCCTCCACTTTTATTGGACAAATTACACTAGGAATTCAATTATGCTCGAGTTAAAATGACCCCCCAGGTCATTCAGACGGGCGGCTTCGTTGCTTTGCTGCCTTTTGCTACTGTATACACTTTATACATTAAAGAGACGCTTCGTTGTATTTTTTTTGCAGGGTTTTACTGTGTCCGTATTATACTGCTTCTTAAACAACGACGTTCGCCAAACATTGAGACGTCACTGGAGCAGATGGCGGGAAAAACAATCGTTGGGTTACAATTCGAGGATGTCGATGCGAAGTTTCCACGACAGCACGCAGACTCAGAGTGTGCGATTGAATTCGATAGGACTGGGCAGACACGACAGAGAAAGTGTCAGTTGTGTGACCAACACCACCTATCTAGGCAATGGATATTCCAAGGTCGAGACGAGCGAATTAAAGGACGTGACAGCTGTTTGAGCTGTGTCTGTGCGACAAGTTTTTCCAGGACTTTTATCTTTTTATTTATTGAATCGACAGTTATACCATTTACCATATATAGTTGTATATATATATATACATCATACGCGTGTGTTTTGTTGTGTAAATAAATTTTGGTTCGATTAAAAACTCGAATTGATTTTGTATATATACTGGTGTTCCTATGGGTCTTGTTTGAATTTAATTTGATGATTAACAGAAGGGGGCGCGTTGCCTCTGGTTCGTATTTTTTAATGTGCTGTGTTTTGATAAGTGGCTTATGTCGTCTTGACTTTGAATGACCTTAAAAAAGTAGTTACGCATATACTTTTACTTAAGTTTGGCATGCTCGGTTTAAAGATTAGGTTTATTGAGGCAAGGCGACATGGATTTAAGTGGAACAAATTAATCTAAAAGCATATCAATGCTACTGTATGTATATCATAAATCCTCTGATAGTGCTCCTGTACAGTATTTGCAGAATGAAGTTTTCCTCCGCCCTTTATTATAGAAACCGGCGTATTAATTGATTACAACAAAAAATTACAGTACCGTATATAAACTCAAGTATTTTAGTATTTTAGCTGCGGTTTATCCAGATTTCGCTATCGCAAATTCCAAAACTTGCGGTTTAAACTTAAAATCGAATTTGCGGCGCGCCAGTTGCAGTTTAAGGAAAGTCTCGCGAATTACCCGGAAGTCACTTCAAAGATGGAATTTTCCCCACATTCAAATAGAGACCTGCTGGGGTATAACTGAGACCCATGCACAACCAGAGGATTTATGGTAATCTAAAATCTCTAGTATTGCCATGAATGGTCCTTGCAGCCTTCTGTGGAATGATGTATCCACAGATGGCCACTAGGGTTTGAATTTAAATGTATTCTGTACTTGCTGAAGTTAATGGTGGCCATTCCTTTGACAAGTTATACATCGAATGAATACATCATTTGGTATTTGCTTGTTAATTATCACATCTTTACAGTTAATTGACACATCTTTACCTCAATTTAAGTACTGTTTTAGTATTGACTAAAAAGTTCTTGGTTACTTTTCAGAAGTTCTCTGTTTTCAGGTGTACTTCGTATGAACTTTTATTTGGCTATTGGAAAATTTCCTGTGTTAGAATAATCTGTGAGGAATTTTCAGTCGATATAGCTTTAGTTGTTATAAGGCAAAGGGTATAATTCACTCGAATTGTAAATTACACGACGTTGATCCTTACAAAAAGCTTTTGAAACACACTGCATCATTTCCGGTTGCTTGTAAATTTACCTCATGCACATTTTGGCACAGAGCGCAGCCAATTTCTTAGATGCAAGACTATCCATTTCTGAGAATTACACCTTTTAAACAAGGTTTCTGCGCGTCATAAATTGATATGTCAACTTGAGGAATTGCCGCTAGAGGTCTCATTTTTCAAACGGCGCATCAGTGCGAGAAAAAAAAAGATGCACACAATAGAAAGTTTAGAAAATTAAGAGGCGTAGCGTGAAAACAATTAATAAAAATGAATTAATGTCATTGGTTTAAATAGCAGTGGCCTGTTAACACAAAAGATTATTGTGTCTGCTAACTGCTAACTGAAATTTACTGGTATCGCAAGAATTATGGCACTAAATAAATGCCAAGCGCCCTTAATTGCCTAAGTAATTACATGGGATAATTAATTTCGTCACTTTTCATCATGATAAATACAAATCTCTTTGTGTCTGGGATATAAAGCGTCGAGATGCTTCAACGCGTTTGGACAATCGGAAACTTTGCATTAAGAAATCGTTAGACGCTATAAATTCTTACCTTCGGCACTCGTCGTCTTGAAACATAACCGCGAGCGATATGCATTACGTTTGGGATTGGTCCAGAAAAGTATGTCGTATGTCTTATCTCAATGTTGCGGGCCGCTATTACGCTGTAACTGGAGTTCTTATGGTTTCTCGTGATATATTTTTCCTAAGTGCAATAATCTATAAATAGGCGATTGTGTGTTTTTATTTTATTACCGCTCACTCACCTGTAAAGTTTCAAACCTTCCACGTGGGCGCCATAATTTATGGAACACGGACACGGTTTTAAGCGAAGAACGATGCCCAATGTTAAATAAAAAGCGATAGGAGTATTTTTTTATTGAATGAATAAACTAACTAAATGTGTTTTAAATCATTTATGTGGTAATTTAAAGATGGCTTCAATTCTATTGTATTGTATTTATTTTTACCGTTTAGAACTTTTCTAGTTAGTAATAGAAAATTGTAAGTGTAGTTTTTTGACTACAGGTGTCGCCACTACAAAATCTTTTCCCAGATATGAGATGCAGGTAAACTTTGCAGACAATAATTAAACTATTATAAAATTTAAATTCACGTATTTTTCCAGCTGAAATAGTTTGTAATAAATAAATTTGCTTAAATTGTGTAAAAAGTTTAAATATTGCAAAATTTATGCACATTTAATGCTGCAAAACAACATACAAATCTAATTTTTCCAAATTTTTGTAAGCATAAATCTGCTAAATTATATGTTGAAAACTTTTTGCACAAAAATAGTCACAAAATTCAAATTTTACAAACATACATTTTTTTAGTTGGGTTAAACTTAGTTCTTCTCTAATTTCCCAGCAATACAGATGGAAAGATTAATTCTCAACACTAGAAAATTAATTAATAATTACACACATTTTAGTAATGATTTATTACTCAAACTAAGTTTTCCCATTCTTATATCACCGACAAGTCCACACCCAATCACTCCTCGGGGCGTACTTTTACTTCCACGTTAATCTAAACAAACATCTCAACACGCAAGCAACAGACCATCCAAAACATTTTCTCGCACATCAGACATCAGTCACATCACATCACAGAACTAATGCGACGAGCAAGTGATAATCCAGACACGCAATTGCAAAACGTTATAAAAATTGGAGAAACTTACTTGATTTGGTCATTTCCCTCACGAATCCTCGTTTTGTAGACTTTAATTTCCTTTTTCAAAGCGAGAAGAACATGGAAACATACTACAAACGAGGAATGCAATGCTTTGATTGCTCCATTCTTCTTACCACCGAGAGATCCACTTGTTTGAGATTAAATTCCAATTTAGTTGGAAACTATTCCAATTAATCGTACAGAACGGTAATTAAAAGATTGAAAAACTCTTCAGACTTCAGACTAACCATCGACTTAATGATTTTCCCCATTTAAAGGGACTTAAAACATGGCTTCACTCATCAAACGAATCATTGCACATTCGTTTTAAGCGCCCTCACTCGAAAATAGCGCAACATTTTATTTGACAAAAGACTCCCAACTTCCTTCACAACTTTTTTTCAAACCCACACACGATCATTAATTCTTTTTTTTTTATTTGTCAATGAATTTGCTTCGAGACTTCGAGTGCAGCAGTGAAAACTTTGCTTCAGTGATTTAGTTGAACCATTTACCGCATGTGGTGCTGGTGTGTTGCTCTGCGATTCATCGCTGCTGAAGAAGGATTTCATTATCTAAACCTCTCACGACCGTGATAAATAAACCCGGGGTTTGGTGAATGTGGAAAATGTGGTTGTAAGTTGGGTTTCATTTAGTGAATCTTAAGCTTTAAGATTCCCCTAAAGTCATTTCTCGTCTGACTTGGTGGTAAGTTGCAAGCAGTCAGTTTGATGACATCGAGATTGCTACGTACTGCAATCCCAGATCTGTAACCGGATATACGTCTATTCCACTGCACTTTCATCCCTATCTAACACGTTTTTTTTTCTACAAACTTTTCCTCTTCTTACCACTTTTTGGATGTTTTTCTTGCAAACTTTCCCATTGGACTGACAAACACTGGAGAGAAAAAAAATTGTAAGATAAAGATTTAATTTTTTTTCTATTTTAAGTCTGATGGTTGAAAATCAATTTAAAAAACAAAGAGTTTGTTTGATTAAGAAAGTTTTACTTCCATCCAGCCTCTGATTTACGGTTTTGTCGATTCTCGATTCGCATCTTTATGACTATTGCCAATTCATATTAAAACTGATTTTTTTCCATTAGAGAGATTAGAAAATTGTGCAATTCACTATTTCTCACATTTAAATTTTTCTTTTTTGCCCTCAATCCAGTCATTTCAGCGAGTTTAAAAGATTAAATTCTCATCAAAGAAAGTAGGCAGTATAAATATAGGAAAAGGAAAATAAAAAAAAGAAATCCTTCCTCTTTTTTTAACACTACATAATTCTTTCTAAGAGTGGACATGAAGTGCAAGGCTCTATTTCCCATCTGAATACATTGAAAAGATTCAATTTGCACCGAGTAAGAGACTCCCCACTGACCCCTTCCCCCTCCCAACACCACCCACTGATGGAGTAAACAAGTTCAGGAAATGCTGAATGTATTGTAAATGTCTTTTTTAGTTGTGTTACAACAGCATTAAAAGAAATTTGATAGTCAAAACAATAGAAATTTATTGAAAACTTGTGCGATTTATAGGTTTTATCGATTCAATCTGACTTTAATCGTCAATGAAAGTCATCAGTTTTAATATCAACTGATGGATTTAGAAAATTTCTCATGTTTACTCGATATTTCAGTAGCGTATCATCATAAAACTTTCTTTTAAAAAATAAAATCTTCAAATAACACATACTTCATATCAACTTAAGTTTCATTTAACACTATATTTTTTCATAACGCATGAAGTGACTTAAGCTCAAAAAAAATCATGGAGTTCAAAACTGTCCGAATTGGGGGAGGGGGTTCATTTATGTTGTAATTTCTTTGTTTATGTTCCGTAAATAAAAACTTACTTTATTCCATCTTGTAGAGGAAAGCCAGGGCTACAAAATGAAGTATTAGTTTTTTCTCTAACTGCTCCTTAGTACGTAGAAATATGCCTGCGAAATTGCATACACACTGACAAAACTGTCCAAATGAAGGGGGAGTTCATTTCTTTTGTAATATCTTTGGTTTATATTCAGTAATAAAACTTACTTTATACCAACTTTTATCCAAATTCTAGGGCTACAAAATGAAGTATTAGTTTTTTCTCCAGCTGCTCTTTAATGTGTAGAAATATGCCTGCGAATTGCATAAACAGTTGACAGTTTTGTCTGTCACAGAAATTCCAAAAAAGCAATTGTATTCACATGACATAAAACCTTTAAATATTAAATGTGTTGTCAAACTGATTTGATTTGGTAATCAAGTGTGGTTTCAGTGATACGGATCAATGCAGTAACTTGAGACAACAGCTAATTGCCAATTTGCAATTCAAATAAGTGTATTCGGTGCAACACATTTATAAAATTGTTTACAATTTAAAAGCAAGTCAAAACACACTTGACAGAAATTGGAGGAAACTTCATTTGCTGCCCCTGGGCTTCCCAGCAGTGCAACTATAATATCATAGAACATATTTTAATTGAAAAGAATGCAGGAGCAAAGTAAATGTAATGAGATATCATCAGGATGTGGGATCTTCAGGGAGGAGTTGAAGAATCTTTTTTGAAAAGAATGAGATAAGCTGAAGAAACAGACATGTGGAAAAAAAGAATAAAAAAACTGTTAAGTGGTTGTAAAAGACAAACAGGCGAAATTAATTGTTAATTTAGAGCCAAGAAGACAAACAGTCAATAAAGTAAACATCATTCCACTTGACCTTTAGTTTGGACAAAGAAAAATAAGTAAATAATACAGTATCTACAGTCTAAATTGTTTTTCCACTGTTTAACTCCCATGATTCATCAGCTGGTGACATTTTTACATGCCAAAATGTCGCATTTAGTATCTGGAAATTCTTGGATAATTAGGCGCAACATATTGACATTTTCCTATCAAAAATTCTTATCTTTTATTCAATGAATTTTCTAATAAAAAAGAAAAAAGAAAAAATGATTTGGCTCTTCTTCGTGGATGAAAATAAATTGATTCCTCGCTGACACTATCGAGGAAACCATTCTCGATTTCCCTTTGTTAATGTCTCTTGCTAGTTCTTCCATTCTCTTCTCCTTTCTAACTTAATGTCAATTAAGCTTGATTACTGCACATTTGTATAAAATGTTTCCTAGTGCTCGGTGATAGGCCTAATTTGGGACCTTGTATTCATTGTCTAAAGGGTGAACCCTGTTCTGTCATTAGTCAGCTGTACCCAGCAGCTAATTTGCTTTCGTAAAATTAATTAGGCGTAGCAAATTAATTCGCATTGGTTTACCACCAAATGGAATGTAAGAGACCTGTGTGGTATGATGAGATATGTTTAGGAAAACAAGGAAATTAATCCATAATCAGTGTGAGATTGAAATAATAGATGCATTCAAAGTTTTTGGTTTGGATGTTAATTTCCGGGTTTTTCTTTTTTACAAAAACAGTTAATGATAAAAGCAGCCACAAACACTCTCTATGGACCAAATAGTTTTGTTTTTTGTTTGTTTTTGATTATCAATTGCTAATTTGGCTACTTAGGAAGCAGAAAAACAAACACTAAAAGCAATTAGAAATAAAAACAACCAATAAGGATGTTTTTGCCTGGTTTAAATTTGTTTTCAACTATACTGTACATTGTGGTCAAAATGGGAAATCTTCAATCTACCCTTATAAAAATGGCTCTGCACAATCCCGCAATACCAGGAATCCTGCATACTGCAAGATGCAAAATAAATATCATGCAATATGCAGTGTGCAGGCAATCTCCATAGTTTGTTCAGAAATTTTTGTCGCGAGGTGTTGCAGTATGCACAGATTAGCGCAAAATATCTGCATACTGGTTTATGCTGAATGAACATTGCACACACAATTTTCTGTAGAATTCTGCAGAATAAA
>JAQFZO010003093.1:0-10631 GCA_034695885.1 Geophilus flavus | reverse complement strand
AAATGCCTCGTTTTTTAATGCAGTTTACGAGTCCGAGCATTGGCTGCAACTTACTTTTTTACATCATCAATTCATTTATAGTTCTTATTATTTTAGTTATTGCCCGCATCCCGGTTACTACGTATGAAGGACGTATAGCAATGGCAAATGATGTAATTTTGAAAATTGCTTTATCGTATAATAAAAGTTAATGACAATTGAAGAGTCGTATCGTGATTTCTTAAATGATTTTAAAATTAAAATAGTTACTAATTACCGTACCAATTTGTATGACACTCAATACCGAAAATAAAATCAAAACGATTCCTGCACACACGAAAATATAATCAATTGTTGATAACAAATGACAAACCATGAAATCAGCATCAGACGGGGAGTGAAATTAATGACATGTCTCCACAACATACGAGTTGTTTACTTTTGATATTTGAGTTTGTCACTAGGTGGCTCCAGGTGGCCATGGACGCAACAACACAACAACTCCCGTCATTATTGTTTTAATTTCCACTTGTTTGACAACAGTTTTTAAACAAAATTCCAGTGTTGATGTTTAGTGTTGCAGTCAAGCTAACACCATAAAATTTTAGATGCAGCTGTTTTTTATCTTCTTGTATACTAAAGGGTTCTTTATCAAATAAAAAATTTGACCATCGGCCAAAGTTTTGGCATGCACTTTATTTTGAAAATAATTACACTGAATACCAGTTTATATATTTGTACAGTATAATAGTACGAGTCCACTATACAGTATATAAGGAAAAAAACAAAGTCTGCATTCCAACACTGGAAAGAATGATGAATGTTATTGAAAATGAGATTATTTTTTAATTGTAAATCACATTTATCAATTTTGGTAAATATACTACTTGTAGTAATATACATATACCAATAAATGTATACATTTTATATGGGTCAGTATAACTTACAATTTTTTTTTTTAAATTTTAATCAGTCATTGATGACCCATATTAGAAATTGCTGACTAACAGTAAACACATTTGGAAATTCTATTGGAATTGGTGAATTAGATGATATAATAATTCTATAATAAATACTACAGCCGACACTATGATTCCAGCAATAACAACAGCAAAAGCAGCAACAGTGTGATAGATTGTGACGGGTTTCAGAGAGTAATTCACGTCTTCGTCACACCAACTTTCTTCCACACGTTTTGAAAGCACATTACTCAAAATTCCAGTTTCTTTTAACTTCAAAATTCTGAAATGTAAGCAGTGAGAGTAATTTTACCCAACAAAATAAAATTATAGAATATTTTACTTCTGGCTAAAGTTATCCACGTATTTTGCCCCTTTATCGAATCTGATGTACAACATTTCATGCAATGGAATTTGTTTGATGCTATACGAACAATTTTTACCAAACAAATCATTCAGCTTGAACATAAAATCGATTAATGCATGTTGCTCGTTTGAAAGCACTTGGGTGACAATTGTTTCGGGTATACTTCCATTGTTAGGATCTGATTTCATTCTTTGCCATACTTTGCGTGCAATATTCGATTCTTGTCTCTGAAATTTTAAATAATCATCAAATTGTCAGATAAAATACCACACTTATTAATTATACTGTATAGCATAATATTCACCATCATTAGCCAGAATGGGAACAAGTGATCAATCGCATAGAAATGAATTTCGTCGTCTTGAATTAATTGTTGAATGTCATCATACTGACCATGATATGGTGTGGTTGTAAGTGATGCAAAGAATATTGCGTTGTAGTGTATAATAATCAGCATAATGAAAAGAAATTGAATACAACTAACGACCAAAACTGTAAGAGGAAAAAAAAATGTAAAAATGCTTTTCAACAATGTAATAACGATATATCCCTCGGATGGCTGGACTCCCAAAATCCCAATAGTAAACCATGTACCAACAATTCAGTTTACAAATAATTAATACACACAAATCCCTATACCACAGAGTATACACTCTAAAAACTGTTTAGTTGACTGAGGGCCAACAAAAAGTTTTAATGTAGAAAACTCATTTTTTAATTGTACCAAACTATAATTTGGTAAACTCTAAAAACTGTTTGGTTGGGACAAGCAAAATATGAGTTGAATAGAGACCAACAAGGTAAACTAATGAAATTAACCACCATATAAAGTAGAGTGTACCAAATTATAGTTTGATACAACAACAAAAATTGGGTTTTTTTCATTAAAACTCTTTGTTAGCCCTCAGTCAACTAAACAGTTTTTTGAGTGTAGAAACGATGTACCGTAGTATTAAATCCCAATGTCACCACCAGACTGTGTAATTTTGACCAATCATATCCTCGTTCAATAATATGCACAATTGTTGCGTTTTCGTCATTATTGATAGAGGACAACATTTTTTCATTGATTTCAACGCCACCTACTGTATAGTCAATCGAAAGTGAAAATGATGGCAACTAGCTTGTTATTGAAGGATGGAAGCCCAAACAAATCAGTAAGCTAGAAGATTAAGGGGCAGAAAAATTGCATGGCTAATAAAAAGTTTATTTTTTAATATTTTGACCTGAAATTTTACCTGAACATAGCTTAAAGGAGTAGGAACAAAGTCATCAAGAAAAAAAAATATTTTTCACAAATAAATTTATTTTTTCATACATGAAATGCCGTTGGCCATCCACGGGATATAAAAAATACTGTACAGTACCTGATTGTGATGATTTTCTTTTGTGGTACCTCCTAATGACTAATAACAGGAAAGTGATCAGCAAATACGTAGATAAAATGCAAAACCAAGAATTCGATGAAAATGAATTGAGATATGTTTCCCAAATGTATTCGTTTATTACATCATCTCGTATAGCAAATCCTAGATCTTCTACCAAACCAGGAAAAACAGTAAATTCAGCAACATTAAATTTTTCTGCAGCTAGTCCGAACACATCACCAAATATATCAAACATCTGGAAAAATGGAAGAGTTCAGTAATGGGTGAATTATTTTAAAAATAAGCATGGCCATTGCAAAAAATAATAGGTGTAAAATGTTGTCCGTATTTAAACTCCTCTTTCGAGGTATGAAATACTTTTGTAACACTATTTAGGCAACATTTGCACCATTTCAAAAGTGCAAGAAACAATTTATAACTCCTGGAGGTGTAAATGATTTATTTACACCCTATACTGCACATTTAAACCTAAAAGGTGTTCAACAAGGACAAAATTTTGAAGTAAAAATACTATTCTATGTGCAAACTTAGTTTTATTTTGGATCTTAAAACCCTCTCAATTGTTTTGGAATCTTACCCCTGTCTCCGACATTCCCATATTTTAAAACTAATTACATTTCCCCCCTCTGAAATCAATAGAACAATTACTTGCCTTTGGGTTTGTATTTTCGAGCAAATATACTGGCCTGTAGAGAGATTAATAAATTGATCAGAAAAAACACTCCCATCTAAACGATTAAATTCTCATTTTTACCTCAAGCTATTCATTCTATACAGAATGCACAATATAAAATGCTCTACGAGTGTCATATTGTTTATCTGTTGTGGAAATTCTCGTTGAGCCGAAATAGTGAAGTTCTGTACGTTTAAAAAATTATTTTCTTCCGAAATTTTCTCAAAATAGCATTTTTGTCGCACTGCACAACTCATTTGCAGGTTTCCCTTAATTAAAACATGTTCATCTCCTCGATAAGATAATTTCATCATACTGGATATCTACGATTTAAAAAATGTAAATTAAGATGGAATTTTATGATTATGAAAATTGAAAACAAATCTGCTTACATCGTATTTGGAATGTGTCAATGTATAGATTTTGTTGCGGTTCCATATGATCAGATCTTCTAAAAGGGAATTTGATTGGATTTCCTGTTTTACAAATATCAAAATTTTATTTTCAATCATCGTTATTGTCTTTTTGATCTGAAATGTATCGATGATGCATTTAGTTTCATTTATTTTAGGAGAAATAAATGAATAAATGATTACTCGCTCGATTTTCTCCATCCAGATGATAATTAGTTGGAAGGAAGAGAAATTGACATCGATTGACTTGTTGGTAAATCGTTGACTCGCTATTTCAACGTTTTCGCTTAAATTATAATACATCAACGACAACAAACACGTCGATGCTAAATTATAGAAAAATATGAATTTACAAGTTAAATTAATGCTGCATGAGGCAGAACTGACCGTATTCATCTTCAAACAGTAAAAATACTTTTTTGCTATTTGTGATTTCTACAAAATTTGATAAGTGGAAATTGATTGACCGACAAGCTGAGAACAAATCGAAAATTTGAGGGAAAAAATTAAAAAAGTTATTTGTGGAAAAGAAATAAATAAAAAATAAATGACTTACTTTTTGCAGTTTTGGAGTTTAAGACAAATAAAGTTGTGATGCAAAAAGAAAAGATAAGAACTCGATTTGATACCATAGTTAGAGACCAGCTGGCGTCACCTTCACACCACGAGAGATAGAAGTTGTCTTTCCGATCCAGGTGCTTTTTCTATCGGAATTCATTGTGCTTAATGACCCACTTACAGTCCAAAGAGAAATAGAGTAAATCGATTTTTACTTTTAATGTGTTTTTTCTTTTCAATTAACCCAATGGCTGGAGATAGAAAAAATAAAACATTAATGAACGAGCCATCGACATCGACATCTTCCAATATTTATAGCCTGCCACAAAGTCGATCATGTAGCACCAATAATTCATTTGATAATTATTGTTTGTGGTTTTTAAACGGCTGATGATGCGTTCGATTTAGAAAAGGAAAAATGATCCACACTATCTTGCCCGTAAATGCGATGATTGAGAATGTAATTGGTGGACAATGTATGGCGAATTTTATATGACTTTTGACAACGATGTGGTTAATTTACAGAGAATTCCATTCACGAGTTTGGACGTTATTTATGCTTTGAATAGACGAGGTCTTACTTTATACGGTTTTGGTGGTTGATAAGCTTTATTTCAATTTTTATCGACATCAAACTAGTCCTTTTGAGGGTCAAGGAAGGAACTCAATAAATAAAGTTTTAGACAATAATTTTTGTCTATGCTTCAAGCTTTTTTCATAAATAGTAAATTACCTACTAAATTTAAATATACCGTAGTTTAGGTACGTAATTTAAAATATGAACCATACATGTACGTATTCAGCTTCACTTAAAAGAAGAAAAAGCACCCATAGATTAAAATTTAAAAAAAACTTCACTCACAGAAATAAACAATATTCAAAGACAAAACAATTGCATTACTCAAGATTAAATGGCGGAGTGGCCGACAGAGGGCCACAAGCGCAGGAAATGACGATAAACACGACCAATTCGATTTGATTGACGATAGGGGCGCTGCGTTCGCGTTCTTCATTCCTTGCATTTGCACGGCTACAGACAGACCACAGTTGCACACTGCAGTTATTTCGAGTGAATCATCCAGCATCCACCAGTTTCACAAGGTATTTAGATTTCATTCTTGATATTGCAAGTTACTGTTGCACACGCACGCAGTCTTATCATTTATTCCGTTTAAGGCTTCCACTGAAAACAACAGAATGGCTTCCAAATCCGCAGCTAACGCCAAGACGACCGTGGGCAAGACCAACGCCACAGCAGTGAAGAAAGTGAAAAAGACATCCATCCCGACAGTTCCCAAAGTCAACAAGAAAAGGAAGAAGTCGAGAAAGGAAAGTTACGGCATTTACATTTATAAAGTTATGAAACAAGTTCATCCCGACGTCGGAATTTCGTCCAAAGCGATGAACATCATGAATAGTTTCGTCAACGACATCTTCGAACGAATCGCCACCGAGGCTTCTCGTCTGGCGCAACACAACAAGAAATCCACAATCAGCAGTCGCGAGATCCAGACTGCAGTACGGTTGATTCTTCCGGGAGAATTGGCCAAGCACGCCGTGTCCGAAGGGACCAAAGCCGTGAGCAAGTATACGCAGTCTAAGGATTAATATAGCGTGCTGTGACTGACCAATTTTCCACGATGTTGAGGATAATTGTGTTTGCTTGTTTTTCTTTTGTAATTTTTTGAAATAAAGGTTTTATACCTTAAGTTTTAGAGTTTGTTTACTGTTGTCATGGGGATATATTAAAATTATTGTCTTTTCTTACTTCGTTACAAAAACAAAATCATAAATTGTACAGAAAATGATATTTTACCATCCCATTTGTCCCAAGATTGAATGCAACTGTTATTTTGGGCTGTGCAAGATATCTGAAAATGGTTTTTAAAAAAAGGGGAACCCTTGGGCCTTTCTTATTTATCGTATAATTGCTTCCGTAGTTTGAAATATTTATCATGAACAAAGTGATAGGATAATTAATAAATATAGACCGATAGCTTCGAGATGTAGAGAAAATAACTTTATGCAGCAAAAAATTATTGTCATGTTTATTTTTTTTAATTGAAATATTAACCGCAAAAACCGTGTGACCTTGTCGTTTCAAGCTTAGATGACGTCCATGGCAGTCACGACTTTCCTTTTGGCGTGTTCCGTGTATATGACGCACCGTGATGTGAAGGCATCTCGGGTAACATTTTCCAAGAACACTTTGAAAACGCCACGTAGCATGATACCATTATGTTGGATGGGCAAGTTAGAGGGGAAATAGCCACTCAGTTTATATTTTAATACCGAAAAACATCATAGGTCAAAGCCTTAATAAATTAAAAAAGAAAGATTTTATACAGCAAAAGTTGTTCGTTTGCTGACTACGACATTTAAGATGTGGAATGAATTAATGAAGACTTACTTCGACTGTAGTTAACACCTTTATTTGCACTATTCACACAAAAATTAAAGCAACTCACCGACAAAAAACTTCAACCTCCAAACATTCCTCACGCACAAACCTAATTAAATCAACATAGTCAACATTCTTACATTCACTAATAGACATTTTCCGCAAAGGATTGTCCATTGACAACAACGCATTCAGACTTTCGTTGCTAAAACCGGGACATGACACCAGACAAATGTTTTCTATAAGCTTTAACGGATTCAACGTGAGCAACCTCAGAAACAATTCGTCGTCAAACATTTTTCTACCCACGACTTCCAACTGTTCCAAACGACTGGAATTTCTCAACAACAACTCGAATTCTCCTTTGGTAGCACAATGAGTCTCGTAAACTGACAACATCCGTAAATTTTCAAACGGAACGTGAGTGTAGGGTTCAGTCAAAGATCTTTCGTCGGTTCCACCATTTAAGTCCACGTGTAAACATTGTAGTTTGGGGCACGACCAGCCGATGACCGCGAGATCGACCGAACTTATACACGATATTGTCAAATTCGTAATTTTATTCACGTCCCGAAATGCGAGTATGATCTGGTCGTGGAATGAAGTTCGGTAATGGCCAGTGATTTTGAGGTCTTCGAGCTGTTTGAAACCGACTAACGGCTGCAAAGCATCGCGCATTTTCATCGTGTCGACGTGTAGTCCGGATAAATTCGGAAATGCCACAGACAACTTTCCCAGTTGGTCGTTATTCGTGAATCGGGAATTCAAAAGCCCATTCTTGTCTTAGCACTCGATCTAGTCAAGTCTCATCTTACACAGTCGATTCGTTAATCACATTGTCTAGTTCCTTCCAGTTGTACCAACAAAAGATATGAATTCCGACAGCGATTATGCTCCATCAGACAGTGAAGTGGCCAAAATTTGGAGCCCCACCAAGAATCCAGCAGAGTTAGGTACCAGCAGACGAAATTACCAAAAACCTCACAAAGCATTTGAATGCCTTAAAATCTGCAACACCCCAGGCATGGCATTCAGAATTTGACAATGCTGTGACAAAATTCAAAAGCTTGGACCAATTTTATCGTGATATTTCCATAAGCAATTGGGACTTGTATTTCCCATCCAATTGCCAGGACCCATTACAGATCAACGTCAAAATCTTTTGTGTGTAATCACACATGGTATACATCGAAGACAATGTCGATCGGCTCCATTGTGCCCTAATTGTGGATTGATAATAAAGTGGTTGCAGAAGAAGTGTGAGGTATTTGGGTGGCGTTGGGAATGTTCTTCTAAAAAGAAGGCGCCCAAAGTAAAACGGAATAAGCAGAAATCTACGGGTGCAACATGTCAAACCATATTGGCTGCAACAGTCGGAACATTGGTCATGCTATAAAGTTAGCATTTCTCTGGGTCAATGACTTTCCTGTGTCTCGAACAATTCGCATGTTTTCTTTTCCTGCAGAATCTGTCGTCAGTTACTATCGATTCTGCCGAGAGATTGCCGAGAGATTGCCGAGACAGTTATGTCAAACGAGATATCTAATAAGAAATTTGGTGGCAAAGAGACATAGAAGTGGAGGTGGATGAAACGTTTCTCACGAGGAGAAACTATCACAAAAGCCTGGTGACAAAGACGAGTCAAGTAACCATATTCGGAATTTTGGAACGTGGAATTTTGCATTGCCCTGCACTGTCAGAATTATCCGACCGTTCTGGGCGTATGGCGATCTGTTGTGTGTTGAGTGATGGATTTAGAAATTATTCAAAACGGGGAAGAGTTGTTTTTGGTTAAGAGTTTTGTTGTTTTGTACAGTACTTCGCAATTCTGTTGGAAATTAGCCGCATGTGATGCTAAATGGATAAAGGAAGGAGAAAATTAATGTGTTTTTGATTAAATTGGTTTTATTTTTTTATTTATCCTGGTTGTGATTGGTAAAATTGGAATTTTTTGAGTGTGGCGAGAATGCTTAGTTGTTTACTGGTGTTGGTGAATGGTTTGGGTGTGGATTTATGTAGATCCGTTTGTTGGCAGGTATTCTTTGGGGTTGGTTTTTTCTCTGGGAAAAAAATTATTTTTATTTTATTTTTATGATAGGTTGGTAACAAATTTTTAAACAATTTAGAATATGGGTTCCATCCATCCATCACAAATGGACATACAACTTTGCTCAGGTTCTATTTATGTTTTTTCAGTCTTTTTCTTTTAAAATGTATATATTCTGCCATCAATGATTAAAACATTTTTGACAATAAAAATCTCAAGTGATTCTAAATTTTTGTAAGGGAGTTGTATCTTTCACATCATAAAAATTTGGGATTAGACTCGAAAAAATAAAAAAAAAAATTGAATATTACCAAAAAAATAAAAAAATAAAATCTAAATAAAAATGGGCAAATAAAAATTTCAAAAAAAAAGGAAAAAAAGAGAAAATAAAATGAAAAGAAATTAAAAAATAGAAAATGACAAAATCATAATTTCAAAATATGGAAAAAAAAAATTTTGACCTAGCAGATACTGGGTCTAGCTCTCCGTTAACCCGGTCGTTTATTACATAGCGCCATCTGGCGTTTGCACTCGACAAGACTACAACAAGTCGTCTGCACGAGACGAAACAAACAACTCGAACGTGTATTCTCACATTTTGTTCCATTCGATGGCGTTTTTAAGATGCATCTTGTCATGCATTCCATTCGAGATTTCAAGGAAATTGTGTGCTCAATGCACTTTTGGCTCTCATGTTTCAAGAAGGCGGAGTTAAAGTCAACGAGGATACAGGACACACGAAATGGTGATAGAATACGAGTTCTTTTTATTTGTACAGTATCGTCGATTCTGCCATTTATTCGTTTGTTTTTTGATGGTTTTTTGTCATGTGTCCCCACAGACGGAGGGTTATAAGGGTTTCCTTTTTTTTCTATTTTACGACTATGTTTTATGTGTTTTTTACGTTTTTTTGGCTGTTTTAAGCTGTTTCTTTAGGCTTATTGTATGTTCTTTTTTTTAGTCTAAATATGGCGACCGATTACGGGGGTTTGTCTAAAAATAGGATGTTGAGTTTTACATTTGTCATTGTTAACGCACATTGTTTTATGTTAATCATACAGCAAAAAGTTTTAAAATTTCTATGTATTACCACTAGTGTCCAATGTGTGCAAAGCATTAACGGACGTATGATGACACAAATATTCTTCCAAGTACGGTACAACCTTTTTCTGTTTCCATACATCTACATTTGTGTTGGGCTTCTGGTCGTTTTAACTTTCCACTTCTAGGGAACCTTTAGATAAGTTTGCCAATAAATCGAACATCCTAAATCCATTCAGTTTTTAATTTTATCTCATTCGGTGGAAAAATGTGAAATCCCATTTTTGGAGATTTTTAATTTTTTTCTCCGACACTTTTCCACCAAATTTCAAATACTGTACACGAAACAACAGCTCTATGGTGTCTTTAAATTGTTGTAAATCAGTTTTAATATTTATTAAACCTCTTAAGGAAATTAAGTTTTTATTACCATCAAGAGGTATTCCAATTTTTTTGGCCTGAAGTAGGATATACAGTAATTTGTTTTCGATGTTGTATTAAAGTCAATTCCTAGGTCTTAAATGTTAACATGTTGAAGAAAATCAAGATATGTTGCTTGATTGAAAATGGAGTGTAGAACAGTAGTTCAGTCAATCTCAAAAGAAAAAGTCAAGTTTTACTAAGTGGCTTGTTTAAAGATCATAAAAACCCACTCATGATTGAATGCATTAGCTTTTTATTAACATTTTCTGTTAATAATGGATATTGGCATTGGCATTGGCTTTTAGTATTGTTACGAATCGCTCAGTCACACACGTTCGAGCTGCTACGGCGCTCATTTGTAGTACCGATGGCGGCCACCGGA
>JAQFZO010003092.1:0-10631 GCA_034695885.1 Geophilus flavus | reverse complement strand
GTAGAATTCAACTAGCAGTGTTTGCACTGGTTTCTAAGAACTAGTTCTTTCTTAAAAACTAGTTCTTTCATGGCAGTTTGAATGGGGTGTTAGCCCCAGAGTAAATGGGCACTTGCGCTTAGGCATCACGCTTGGGCTTCGTGCTTGGTTTTGAGGCATAATTTCCCGATCCAACTTTTTTGATTTTTAAGCATGAACACATGCGCACTTTCAAAAAAAAGATGAGGTCCCCAGCACTGAACTGACGGTTTTGGTTCATGCTTAAGCGCAAGTGTAACAGTTAAAATGTTACAATAAACATAGTTTTAAATGTTGCGTTCTTGATCTTTTATGCATGAAATTTAGTAAACCTATCTATCTTATTCATTCATACAACACTCATCTTCTGTCAATACATTCTCCCCCTTTAAAAAAATTATTGCGTGCAATTCTCCTTCAAGCATAACAAAATTGGCATCACCCATGTTAATATGCATTGAAAACAAATTAAAATTACCTTCCAACATCCGCGCATTCCTTCGTATCAGCTGCCACACAAGCATTTTCGTAAATTCCAATCCCCGAAGACACAGGTGGGGCCATCCACAGGATGGTAAAAACAAAATTAATAAAATAAACCGACAAAAAACTCTTCTCCTCCTCTTCTTCTTCTTCTTCGACTTATTTCTTTTTCCTTTTAAAATGCGGTTGTTGTCTAAACCGCGCAAACCATAAAAATGTGGCCGGATTTTTCAAGACAGTTTCTTTGTCTTCTTTGCAGTGACGATTCTTGGGAGTGTATCTTCTGACGAGCACCAGATGATGATCCTCAACACGAAACCTGGCCATGATGACAACAAATTGATCTTTTGTCACACATTCTTGATATTTTTCTTGTTATTTCTCAAAATCACAATCTGAAATTATTGAAAAAAAAAAGAAAAAAAATTGTATTAATTCTCTAGAACTTATTCAAGACCTCTTAATCCAGGTTGAACCCAAGGTTAAGACCTTGACAATGATCATCTGCCTTCACTCTGGTCGGGAAGGTGGTTGCTTGGATACTGGAAATGGCAAATAGCCAAAATTGGTGAAATTTTCTGCATTGGCTCAAAACCGGTGCCAAGAAACAATAAAAGTGAGGCAACTGTCAAAGTTATTCACTAATCCCAGTGAAATAAACATGGAAATCAGGAATTGATTGGTTCGGTGCTGCGAAATACACCGGGAAAAATAATGGCTTTACAAAAATTAAAGTTAATTAAAGTTATTGCCATGGGTTTTTGTAAAATGTACTTTTAAGTTGTAAAAGTTAATGCATTATCACATATTTCACGTTAACTTTAATTATCTTTAATTTTTGTAAAGCCATATTTTTGCAGTGATAATATTTCAGATTTACGAAAGAAATTAAATGTGAAATTCATCATTAAATTTGAGATTTCGCATTTGTAAAATTCTGGGAAGTTTATTTGAAAGGAGATGCGTAAATCTGAATTTACATCTACTTTAGATTGTGTATGGTTAATTCAATTTACCTTTTTAAAATGTAAATCTGGGGTAAAAGCATAAAAGGTTTGTAGGCTACAGATGTGAAAGCCTTAATTTACACTTGATTTACAGTATATTAATGTGTGTAAAGCTGAAAGTTTTTGCAGTTGAACTCATGTTGTTTTGTTGTAATTAAAACCTGACTGATTTGGGTTTGGGAATTCAGCGCGGCGTAGTTTGGCGGCTTAGATTAGAGCTGTGGTTATCTTTTGCTCTTTGAATACAAAAGTCACGGGGATTACTGTAAATTAGAGGTGGAGGAAGGCGTGACTGGCCACACCTGAATACTAAATGGTCAAGAAAATAATGAGTTATGGTCATAACTTCAGAAATTTCATAACTCGACTAGTTTTAGATTTGGTTTTATCAGAACAGTAAAATGGATTGTAATGAGAATAGGTGACGTCTAAAATTCAAAACTAAACTTTGTTTTAATATTTGAATGCAGTTAGTGGTTTTTTTCGATGAAAACCAGAAAATAACTGAATAATAAACGGTGCTTTTGGGGTTGTTTTTTTTTGGGGTGTTTTGGATGTTCTTTGGAGGTGGTTTTGGGTATTTATTTTTATTATCTGTTCTATAAACTTCCAATTTTAAATTTTTACAATTTGCAGATGGAAATATGGATAAAATAAACTATTGGAAGCAAAACTGCCCCCAAAACCCTCATAAATCACCCAAAATCTCCTTAAACACCCTAAAATCTACCAAAAAACATCCAAAACTCCCCCAAACCAGAAAACCACAGCTTTTAAAAACACCATTTCCCTAAAACTAGTAATTTACCCGAGGAAATTCCCAGGTCGCATATGACCACAGTTGCCGCTGGCGACCTTAAACCTCATTATGCAAACTTACATGGTAATTCCACAGAACGGAAACAAACCCATAAAAATCAAAAATTCGACATTAAATGCTTCCCCCCTTAAAGATCGGGTTGCACCAACAAAATCTCAAGTTAGTCTAACTGTAGATTATTTAACTGCAGATTTAACAAACATTGGTGCAACCCGTGCTCCCGTTCTTTACCCCATCAAACTCAATTATGCAAAATGCAATTCCGTTCGATCTTCGACAACCCACGGCTGTTGTTCCATAATCCATAGCCTCATATCCACCAAATAAAGTATTTTTCCATTGAAAAATATCCAAATTTATATTTTCAGCTTCAACTGTAATCAATTTCCCCAATTTTATTAAACACAACAGTGTGAGTTGTGACTTCATTGTTTTTGTCCTCACAGTGTCGTGACTAAACCCAATTTATATACTTTTTTCAAGGTTACTACTTTTTTTTATAGAAAATTGGCTTCAGTGCATCAATTCAATGAATTATACAATAGCAGGGTACAATTTCACATTGGTAATTACCTCCAGTTGACGTCAGACGACTCCCAAATGACCATAAATAGATTACAACTCAATTTTCAGAATGAAACTATAAACTTTCCCACGTAAAAAAATAGATTTAAGTATAAATAAACAAAAATCTCAACAGAATCAGTTGTTTAAATAAGATTAAGTATTTTCCCAGTCAGTAAATCACATTTGAATAATCACATCGATTTATCTGATGTTATCTCATTAGAATGAAGATTTCTCAACTTTAATTCGTTTTAATCTTGCTTTTGAAAGAAGGAAAATTAATGTTTTTCTTTCTTTTGTGAGCAATACATCAAAAATTTCATCTCGAGATGTTTCTACCCACACACAACAATGCAATTACTGTATCTGTTTTTACCCGGGGGTTATTTATGTCCATTTTTTCTTATTATTACTTTATTTATAGATTACAATTTCCTTTTTTCATCGTTTTTTCATTCAAGTCATCAAATTTCAATTGATTTTCAATGATTTTCAATGAAATGACGTAAAAAAATTGTTTTTCTGTCAATGATCCCTTTTTAATTCATTAGGGGGTTATTCAAACAGAAAAACAATTGAAACATAAACAAAAATCCCCCACCGAGACCTCCGTGTGAGTAAATCGCACCTTCGTGAAACGACACAAACATTTCGTGTCGTTTTAACCTTGACTCGTAGTAACATCGAGGAGTAAAAAAACAAAAAAAACAAAAAAATCACTGAAAAATCCCAGAAAATCGATAAAATAAAATAAAATAAATCGATTTTTCACACCCAAACGTCAATTTTTCAAAAAAAAACTCATAAAATGATGTAAAATAGCGTGTAATTGCTGAGCAATCACGCAATTTACCTGCTTGGACTTGATTTTCACGGCCAATTTACCTAATCTTGTTTACGTAGAAAAAAGTAAGGCACGGATCTTGATGTTTTACGCGAAAAACAGTTGAATATAAAAGGAAGTAAACTGCGTAAAGGACGATCTGACTGCCCACGATGATCGCCGGCTGCGAAGATGTTTTGCAGCTTTTTAAAAAAGGAGAAAATCAGGTAGGGCGCAGCACTGTTTAGTACCCAGTACCCACACAAGGGGATGGGGGATCGATATCGATACAGATGAGGATCATGGGAGAAGAGCATCATGGGAAAATTGTGGGATGTTGTCAAAATTAATTTGTTTTTATCGAGTTTTACTTGTTTTTTATTTTTATTTTTGAAATTTTTGGGTGTTTGTAAAAAATGGGGGTTGAAGGGTTTTTTGTTGGGTGGTTTTGTGTGAATTTGTTTTTTTATTGGAAATTAATAAAGATTGGATGGATTAATTTGTGTGTTTGGTGATGAGGTGATGTGATGAGGATTTATCGTGTTTTGGTTAAATGTTGTTAGTTAATTTCGTTCTATAAACCCATTTGGCGAGATGCCGAGTAGTGCACGACGTGTGTCGTTACGGATCGATATTCAGATCCTGCGGGTATTTACTGCGGGTTACTTCCATTTAAAACAGAAAAAATGCGACTAAAATGTTAATAAAAACGTTAAATTTGAACGTAGTGTAAATAAAGAAAAAATTCGTTTATGGCCGTTGTTTTTGTTTTTTTAAGCGTAAAAACAAAAACAAAAATTCCTTTTTCAATTTTTCAGGCAGTAAAGTACCCAGATTTTTAATAAAATTCATTTAAAAATCTGAAAAGCAACGAGTAAAGATCAATAAACAATTCTTTTCAAGAAAAAACTTTATTGTATTAAATTTTTTCCTGACTTTCAAAACAAACTGACTTTTGATTCATTATCTCTCATCTCATTTCATATATACAAAAATTTATACAAATTCAGTTGAAATTTTTACAAAACCAACCAAAAAATCGAAAAATATAAATTAAAAAAATCAAAAAGTCAGTAAGTATGCAAAACCATAACTTCAAACATCTTTATATTAAATACTATAATAATAATAATAACTTTCTACATTACAGAACCAAAGCAATTCATTTCGCCTGATTTTGATTCTGTTCCGCTTGAGTTTGCAAAAGCCGCATTCGCTTCCGTGTGTAATGTTGCCAATGCAAAATTTGTTGATCGTCTATGAATTTGGCGCATTGCCCGCTCACTATCTCCTTTCGAAAATGCTCATATTGTAAAAGCTCCAAAAAATGAAGACACATCGGGTATCTAAAAACAAAAAAAAATTTAACATTTTTTTTTAACTAAAAAAAATCAAAAAAACTCACTTTAGATATTTTGCGTAGGCAGGTTCCTTCCAATATTGAAGATATTTCAGGTAATTGATGAAATTTTGGTCTTTAAAATACCCCCGTTGTGCTAAAACTGTTAAAACACGTGAAATGTAAACAGAGTTGGGTCAGTTTTTAATTATTGTGTACTCACAGTTGAGATAATTCGGATTTGCTAGGCATTGTACGAATTCTAGTTCGATTTGGAATCTTAGACGTTGTTGTTCTTCTGATTCTGGAAAATTGACACGCTTCATGACAATATTAGTACTTTTTTTTAATTATAAAAGTGCGTTAAATCTACTACGAATGTGTCAATACGACTCTCAGAATGACGAACCTCCAGCATCCATAACAGGTCCGCAGTCGCAGTCAGGTTTGAGGGAACATTTCCTGTTTATACGGGTCGACCGGTCGGGAAGTGCCGTGATTGGCTGTTTTCCAAAATATCACGAGACTTTTTATTTATACTTTTTTTATTTGTTTATGATTGGTATCTGGTGTTTTCTTATCGTTAAATAATCAAACTGGAGTGATTACGTCGTCGAGGGTCACAAATAAATATTTTTATTAATAAATAAATATTTTTTAAAAAATTTATGGATGTGTCCTATGACGTCATTAATAAACTTTGTGCAAAATTACGAATTATTTGTTACGTGATAATTTCTTTGCATTTATTAATCTTAATAAATGTAAAAAAAAGAAAAATCTCAAGTCATAATATTCAAAATAACTTCAAAAACTAGTTTTTTTTCACTAGTGTAAATAAATAAATTCAACCTTGATTTATGTATTGCAGTGAAGTTTAAGTTGGTTTTTCATCATCAATCATCAATTTAAAGAAAATATTAATAAAATTCTGCCATTTCTGATCATACTATATCGCATGCTTCTTGTTTGGATTTTTTTATTTATTTCATTTATTTATTTATTTATTTATTTATTTATTTATTTATTCTTTTGTAAAATTATTTGAATAAAAACTTACCCGTAAATTACGAGTTTCATTTTTTTACAAGATTATATGAGCGTGGCGGATATCCTCTGAACTTGCTGAATGGGAATTTTCATTTTTATTTCTTACGCGCTATTTTTATTCAAATAAACTCTCCATATAAAACCCAATTACTTCACCTGCACACGACTTTTCCTTGCAATATGAAGCTTCTTTCACCCATTGTGGTTGTGTTATGTCTATTTGCAATCAAAGCAGTAAGTCTTTTTTTTTTGGTTTTCATAAATTTTGAAAGAAAAAAAATATTCCCTAGGAAGCAGCAACGAGCGAAGCAGAATGGTACAACACGATTTCAGTTTGCCAATACTTTGACGATTTGGACGAAACTGAAAAATTCAAGGCCTGTACGAGTTGTATTAACTCAGCATTCCCATCCAAATCATCAGTAAAAAATCTCAACTTTCCTTTATTTATTTCTTTCAACAGTATAAATTTTTAATATTTCATAGTCTGTAACCAATGAAGAACTGAAGAAATGTACAGATAAAATGCCACCAAAGGTATAATCATACATTTTTCCACATACCTATTTCCAACGTCATTACACAATAGAATTTTTTATTTCCAGTTTACTGCGTGTGGAAGTCAAGCAGTATGATTGAAATAGAACATATGACGTACTGTATTATGATTTTATAGTAATGGTTTCGATTTTTACATATATAGACTACAAAACTTTGCGTAAATCTACAATTAATCGCTTACAGACAGGTAAAAATTAAAATCATTTATCCCCGTCGATGGTCAATGATTTGTTTATAATTTGTGTAGGAAAGTCAAACACTGTTTCAAAAGTTACACAAGGAAGTTCTTACACATGTGAGTCATGTAGTGTGTATCCAGTGCATCGTTTAATACGTTTTATATCGAATTATCGTAGGGAGAAATAGCTCGTTGGACTCAAATTTGGGGCGCCTTTTTGCTCTTCTTTTCCATGGCTAAGGAATTACCACTGAAAGCCACCAATAGAGTGAGTGTCAACTGTCAAATTCTCATGAAATCATCGATTTTTCATATTACAGTATTGTGTCTGTTTTAGGTGATTGAAACATCTAAAATATGTTTTGATCCAATCCAAACTGATTTATCCCAATTTGAAGAGCAAAGAACTGACGCAATGGTAAAAACAGAGTGAAAATAATTTCAACTTGGGGTATTCAAGGTTTCTGTTTAGTTTCAGGGAGAGGAAGAAACCAGAAATGTCAGAGCAACTGAAGTGAGTTTAGCATCAGTTTACAGATCATTTCACAATTAATTAATAAATAAGTGATTTACAGGATGATAATGCCAAAATTGTGAAAAATACATACAGAAGGGTAAGATCGAGTAATTTTAACTAGTTTTATACTATAACACTAATTAATAATAAATTCCTTTAAAGGTTTATCGCGTGTACTTGTGTTGCGTTCAAAAACTTGTAAGATTCAATTGATCAATTTTCCTCAAAGAGACTCTGATATGCAAATTTTAAAAATGTTTTAGACTGAAGACAAGGAAACTAAAAGCATGTTTGTGGATTTTCTGCAAACTTACGACGGAATCGTCCCAGCTAAGGTATAAAATTTTTAATTTCTTAAATATTACATCTTCATCAACGTGTTTTGACCAATTTTTTTAAAGGTTGCTCGCCTCTTCTGTGAGAAATAGAAGCCAAATCTCGAATTCTGTGTAAATTTCAAGAATAATTCAATAAAATATGTTGGCATAATGTAATTTTTTATTTAATCAATTTGGAAATATCATAAAATATTGATATTCCTTCACAAATACAAATTTTTCAAAACATGTCATCGACGGATACTGTATCATCATAAACAACTGGCTGGTCGTTGTATGTCACCGCAGGTTTCATACATTTTCCTCCTTCTTTGGCTTTCCTCAATGGAACATCCGGGAATGCAGCTAAGTGTTTGTTTACCAAATTTATGAGTACGTATGGATTTTTCTTGAACATATCCATCATCAATTCTGGATCGTTATCCTATATTAATAAAATTACAAAAGAAAAGTCATTCTGATGGAATTTTATTGAATTTAAACTCACCAATATCGATAACGCACACGGTGCAAATTTCTGAGGCTGTTTTTAAGTGAAAGATTCGAATTAATTTAATTTTGATTACGTAACGGTACGATTTATCACTTACTGCTAAGTCTTTACACTTGTTGAGCTGAAAGAGACGAGTAAATCACAAGTATTTGATAAATGCATCGACTGATTGGTCACATGTTTGTTGCTACTTACCATCACCACAGACATGTTTGGGTACCTTTTAAAATCCTCTTCTAAATATTTAGCCATTTTAGCTCTGCGAATTTGGGTTGCTGTTGGTACATCCTTCCCATTTAAATAGAAAATAGGGTAAAATATGTGAAAAATTGTAATTTATGATCGATTGTGTACTCACAGAAATGCATCCTGCTAATAAAACGATGGATCCAATGATGGAAAAAGTGAATAGATTCATGATTACTTATGAGTGATTGCAAACTAAGAGTAAAAATTGTGTTTCTGATGTTATTTGCCAGTTTTCCTTCAACATCAGAGTTTTTTTAATGCAAATTGAGTGAAAAATGATGTGTACTTCTCGTTTGCGTGCTTGGAATAAATTATCCAAACATCCTTTATTTACATATCAAGAAATGAGGAAATGATAAACAAAAGATCCAGCGATGTAGTGAAGGGAGGGGCAATTGGACATCCCATCCCTTTCCCTCCCCCTCACCCCTTTGAAATATCTTTGGGGCACCGAAGAGCAAGTATGAGGACCTTAAGGCTTTTTCTCATGTTATATACAGTATTTCATTAATTCTTTCACAGGAATCGATTAACTGCAGTAGGTATATGAATCAGTTTTATGGCTATAGGAAGAGGGAGGATTATTTTTGGCCGTGTGAAAATTTCTGGTACAATTGCAGAATACACAGTTTCACGACAAGTTTGTAGCGATTGTGAAACCTTCCATCACGGCGAGTCCGAAAATCCATGTCCCGAGGCTTGCAAACGTGGCAACAGTGCAAAAATTGCATTTCTCGCAACTCTACATCACATTTGCGGTGAAAGTGGAATGGTGATGTACTTTGGGAGCCTCGGGACATAGATATTCGGACTCGTCATGATGTTAAATGATTGGTAGTCGATTCTCATGGTGTTATTGCAGATTTACTAATTACTATCAGAGTCAAAAGGTGCGAGTGCAATAAATCGGTTTGCAGAGAAAGAAATCCAGACATGGCCTTTCGTGTTTGATTTGATATGATCGCTATGTGCGAAGTAGCGTCATCTGTCATCCATCTAAGGAAACATTAAAAAATTTAAATAAATTTTATTATTCACAATTTTAAATTTCTTTTCAGTCGGTTTTTCATTGGCGACCTTCTTCCTCATCAGTTTGATTTGTTTTCCTTTTTTAAGTCCAAAGCTCACGGTTATAAAATATTAATTTTATATATTTTTAGTTCCAGTTAATTGTTGAAATAAAAATTTACAACTAAAAATGAATTATTTTTGCGCCGCGTGTGCACGTGCACGTGCCACTGCTTCCATTTATGCTCCACCAGACGGCAGTTACGTATAACACCCGAACTGAATGAATGGCGGGATATACGTTCCGTCAGGAAAAATAAAGAATGGCTGACAATCAACACACAGCTTTGATTTCGGTATGGCTCAAACCAGAACCGTTTACATTCGGCATTTTTCCTGTAAATCCACCACCCAAGTTGGCGATGAAGGTATACGATTCCATAAATAAAATATAAGCCTAAATAAAAATAATTTCCATTTTTAAAGTTTCTGAAGAAAATCATTCCATACGCAATGACGAAAAAAGAACTCGGCTTCCCAAAGATGAAGTAACAATAATAAAAACAATAAAAATATCAAGAATAAACCGAATTTATATTTTCTTAAATAGATATTCAGTCTGGAGACACATTGCGTGTGTTAAACTACAACTTTCGGAAGACTTAGCTTGGCTGTAAATAAAAATAAAATTCGTAATTAACTATTTAAATCAAATTTTTATAAATCAAAATTAATTCGAGGTACTTTACAACATATCATGCCCTCACTAAAATACGTCCTTCGGAGCGGGTCACGTGGGACACGGAGTATTACAAGTTAAGCCCGAGAGACAGAGGTATTTTCATCAAATTTTATTCAAAAAATTTATAAAATTTAAAAAATGCTTTCAAAATTACAGAAAATCTGAAACTTTCGACCAAAGTCGACACGTTGAAATTCGTCCTTCTACTGATGATTCAAATGATCAACAAAACCAACGTTCGTTCGGCCTCGATGTCGTCGCTTTCGATTGAAGAGTGAGTCGTTTTTTAAAAAGAAAAGTAAATTTAATGATTCGAATATTCAAGATGGCCTTCGTCCAGCGTCAAGAACCAGGAATCCGAGACGAAGAGAGATCGAAAGATTTTGAATGAACGACGCTATCTTCCGTTTATTTTGGGTCACATTGATGAAATCTTAG
>JAQFZO010003091.1:0-10637 GCA_034695885.1 Geophilus flavus | reverse complement strand
GGACTGGTGGTGATGATGATGGTGTTTGTATTGGCGGGGGAAAAGGGTTTTTTTTGAATTTTGGGTTTTTTGGCGCCTTTTTTTTTTTGCGTTTTTGTTGTTGAGTTTGGGAGCCATTTTGTTGAGTTTTGGTTATTGGAACGATTGGTTTTGTTGTTTTTTTGATGTTTGGGATACAAATCGGCAACAGATGTCTTATGTAACCGGTTCGCATGACGAATGCACTCGGTCACTTGATTTTTTTTACTAGGAACCGGGCGTGACACGGTTTTGTCTATAAATAAAGCGTTTTTTGTGGAAATGGGGCGAATATCGAGTAAAAGTTTAATCTATCAATGTTTTTTGATGACTAAATGGCGGGAATTTTGATAAATATCGATAAAAATCGACTAATATTGTGTATAAATCTCAATTTATCGGGTTTAAATAGCTGTTTCTACCGAAATGATGCGAAAATCGGTGTAAAATCGAATAATATCGCCCAAAACTGTGTTGTATCTAAAAATAAATCATTTTTTTTTGGTGGCGAAATGGAGCGAATATCGGGGAATATCGAGTGAAAGTTTGATCTAACGAGGTATTTAAATGACTAATTGGTGAGAATATTGATAAATATCTAAGAAAATTGACTCATATCGGCTGGAAATCTTAATCTAGAGTAGATTTAAATGACTAATTTACACATATGATGCTGAAATTGACCGATATCGTCCAAAATCCGACTCATATCGACTAAAATAGTGTTTATACATAATAAATCATTTTTTATGGTGAAATTGTATGAAAATCGACTTATATCGTGTAAAAACTTCAAATTACCGCGTATAAATCACAAATTCCACCAAAATAATGCAAATATCGAAGTAAACATCGCTCAAAATCGACTAAAAACGTGTTTATATGCAAAATTAAATCACTTTCCTTACCAAAAACATTAAAAAATCGCAAAATATCGACTGAAAACCGTGTGTACATTCAAAAACAAACCATTTTCCCATCAAAAACACAAAATATCGTCCAAACTCGATCGATAAACCTTCACGGCACCACATTTCCCCTCAAAACATCAAGAAAAATCACCCAAAAACGACTAAAACCTTAATCCACCGCCACATTCATCACATTTTCCCCTCAAAATCGACTAAAATCCTTAATCTACCCCTTAGAAAAGTCAGAAACCCCTCAAAAACACTCATAAAACCCCGGAAACGTGACAAAACTCGTAAAAAAAATAAATTTTAAAAATTAAAAAAATCGCCACCAGTCGGCGGGCCTCACCTGAATCGCTCGGCGTATCAAACCCATGTGTATCCGACGACAATCTCGGTCTCGGTGGCAACTTGACTCTCTTCATCGGCCTCGCTCTCTGCTGCTGCTGCGGTGTCTGCTGCTGTGTCGGCGCCACAACAGACGGAGACATCGGCGGCGATATCGGCAACGCCGATTCTTCGGTTTTAGACGACTTTTCCTCCGGTTTCACATTCATACAATAGTAATTATGGTCACTATGTGGGTGATACGAAACAGCTTTTTTCTCAAAGTCCATCAACGTTAACAAATTTGCATCATCGTAGTTTAAATTAACGTCCGAAGATGGCGTCGTCGCCAGCGACAAACTGTAGATATCGCTCGAAACCGGCTTGTCGTCGACGATGTCGGCCCATTTCGCATGTCGGCACTGACTCCCGGCGACCATAGCGCATCGTCCGTTCCACAGACAGTCTTTGTCCCGCATGTCTCGCTGCACAAACTCCGTCATGTCGTTCACAAATTCCTCCATGTCGGTATATGTCTGCGTGATAATCTTCAATCGCTTGTAATCGTTCATGTATTCCGCCGACTCGCCGCTGATGTCGTCACCAATGTCGGTATAAAATACACCGACGTCGCTGCCGATGTCGTCGTCTTCAAATGAATTTGATGGACTCGATGGAAAGTCGTCGCTACAAAAGTCGGCGCAAATGTCGTCGATGATGGAGTCGCCGCAAATGGAGTTTATGAGCTCGTCGTCAAAATCGGTGGCGATATCGTCGGGGATGTCGGTGATGATGTCGGCATCTTCGATACACTCCCACGCCGATTCCGGGCAGGATTCCGGTGATAATGGCGGGGTTATGAGTGAGATTTTGGACAAATCGTCCAATCCCGTCTTCCCACTGGTCACAGACTCCATAAACTTGCGAAATTCATCGATGGTCACACTCGACAAATCCTCGGACGGGATATCGTCGCCAAAACCGTCCTGTAACTCCAGTTTTAAAAAATTTCACCACCAAAAAAAAAAAAAATTCCGTAAAAACCACCTAAAAAACACGAAAAAAACCATTCATTAAACTCCCTTCACGATTCACGACCCAGACAGTGCGAGATGTTGACCCCCGATCGATAACAACAAGCGCGGGAAGCTTTAACCCTAACGCCGCAACCCGCCCGTACTCCCCATGCCGCCCGCGAAGCACCAGACACGGCATGCAGCGATGGGCGGAACCCCGTACCCGCTTCCCGCCTATTCCCGGCATATTTCAATTCATTTCGACCGTTTTTCTCAAGCTAACGTATCCACGCTTGTCTCTGAAGTATTGTTGTTGTAAATAACACAGAGTTTTAGTGAAAAAACATGAACCAGATGGGTATTTTTAGATGAAAAATCATTTCGCCGGGTGCGCCGTGTACTTTAAATGGTCGGCGTGGCGGCAGCATGGCCGGTGATTCCACCATTAGCGCGGGAATGATTCGGCTTTTCGCCGGTAGAGAATTCGGTAGGGGGTTGTAAAAATGTGAAAATTGTACTTACTGTTTACAAAAGTTGAGATTCCGGCTGCGCAATGTGCGAAATGTTTGGGGAAAACACAAAAGACGTGTCGCGAACCTTGCACGACCAACCTTCAACTGCACTGTGTCAGTAAGCAGACAACGCAACCGGCCGAGGCGAACGACCACATGACGTCATTACGCTGGGTGGTATCCGTCCGCGCCGACCTTGAAACGTGTGGAATATATTTGGAGAAAATGATACGATAAGGGATTTATCATTTTCGAATGATATTCTAGTGGTTTTCTTCCTTTTCTGGGGTTTTACGGTCTGTCATTCATGATTTTTGGTGATAAAATCCAAAAACGAGGGGAACTTCTTAATGCCACCACTAGGGGTTAATGGTTTGAGTGATGCGGTTTTGGCGGGAATCTTTTTTTTGTTCTCCAAATCGCGGATTAAGGCGGATTATCGACATGACAAGTTATGACATGTACTGATTCCGGTCGTCTGCATGTAATTACACATTCCTGTCATGATTTCTGGGAATTTTGAATGATTTTAAGGAATTTTTACATTTTTTTATATTTTTTCCATTGCTTATGGTTATGAACAGGTTCAGCCATGTTTTTATTGTTGTTTTAACCATCGGTAGATGGAGATGATTTTTTTTCAATTTTCCCTTGAAATTTGCAATTTACGGGGTTAAAAACACGAATAACCTTGAGAAAATCTTACGTAAACATAAAATTAAGTGTATTTATATATATTTTCATCAAAATAAAGACTTTATTGACGTTTTTTCTAATAAAACCTACAATTTTGTTTATTTTCGTCGCAATTATTCACCAAAAACTCCACAAAACACGAAGATTCAACAAGTAAATGCATGAATCAGACCTTGAATCGATACGTAGTGACCACGTGCGCTTTCCACCACATGGTGCAACTGTACTAGTGTACTAGACATGAATAAAAAAAAATGATATCTTAACAGAAATCAAACCCAAGTAATTTCAGGAACCGAGACGGAAGTGGTTAAAAAGGTGTGTCGCGCTGTCCCCAACCTAATCGCATCGACCTTTGACCCAGACCGACACTCGATAAAACGGAAAATTACTTTTAGAAAATCGGGGTAAATAGTCAAAAAAATCCAAAATAAATATAAACTGACGTTATGTAACAAAAAAACGAGGTTTTTTTTGTTTCTGACATTAAATCTTATGTAATTTAATCGGAAATGGCTTAAATAAGTCTCTAAAAGGTGGATTAACGTGGATTTTTGTGCTTACAATCCGATATTTGATAAACGGAATTTTTTAATTTTCCATTGAAATATAGTGAAAAATGAATAGAAACTGTTGTTACTTACGTAGAAAATTACGTTTTTTTCATTTCTGATGTTAAATTTTGCGTAAATTGACCGGAAATGGCTCAAAAATCTCAAAACCGTGATTTTTGTGTTTGCAGTCCGACACCAAATACACGGGATTTCTAAAATATCCATCAAAAAAACCAGAAAAATACACAAAAACTGACATTACATACATAAAAAATACACATTTTATTCATTTTTAACATCAAATACTACAAAAACAAACCGGAAACGGCTTTAAAACCCTCAAAATCACGAATTTTTGTATTTACATCCGGGGCATTTCCTCCGGGGGTATTGGAATGCGGTAAGTCTGAAGACTCTGAAGGACCCCTAGTTGGGTGACAACCCAAACACCTTCCCCTTCTTTTCTTTCATTTTCATTCATGAAAACTAGTTGGAATGTTGATTATTTCAAGACGCATATTTTTGGCGGGAAAATGATTCATCTTTCTGCGAACAGAGTGCGCACACCCATATAAAGAGTATCAGTCTGTGCCTAGTTTACAGTTATTATAACAGGGTTTTTAAATAAAAAACTAAATAAGGGGTGTTTTATGGGGTGTCACGCCTTGTTAGCAGCAAAATTACAGAGGTGGGGGTGGGAAAATGGTGGATGGGGGACATTGTCCACTGTACTTTGATGTTCCAATTGGGGTAATTGATCCCATAGGGGGTTCATTGGTTCATTGGTGCAGCTTTTGTTTGATTTTTCTGGGAAATTCGGGTGGGTTTTGATCTAAGATGACATTTTTTAGGTTGGGGTTGGGGTTTGGGAGGAAGTTGATTTTTTTTTTGTTAATTGGATTTGGTGTTATCAGTTTTTGTTAGTTAAGGTTGATAATGGGTGATTGAGTAATGTCAGGATGTTTGGTAGGGTTTTGATGTGGTTGTATGGGAACTAGGAACTGGTTCTTAGAAAAGTTTGGGTTTTTGTTAATTTTTTTGATTAGTGTGGTGGAAATTAAAAATATGAATTTTTTAAAAATATTATTTAAAAATAACAAAATATTATTCTAATTTTTATGTTTAAATGAAGAATTGAAAATATAATTGATTTTTTTTTTCTTTTGGAAAAATATCAACAGAGTTTAAAAAAAATACAAACACTAGAAAAAAATATTAAACAACCAAAAAAATTCAAAACCTGTTTTTTTTTTTTAGGAAAAAAAAAATCAATAAATCCTATAAAAAAGGCAATAATCAAATTTGGAAATTTATGTAAATCCATAAATCTATTTTAAATCTCCCCGAGAAATCAAAAAAAAATTTTTTTTTTAAATGTAAAATCTTAATTTTTAAATCTCCATAAATCTCATAAATAAACAGAAAAAATCAAAATATTGTAAAATAAATAAATAAATAAATAAATAAATAAATAAAATTAAATTTTAAAAAAAACCTCCAAAAAATACCCAAAAAATAATAAAAACAATTTTTAAAACCCCTAAAACTATCAAAACACCATTTAAAAACCTCCAAAACCCCAAAATTACCCAAACTAATTTTTAAAAACCCAAAATATCATATTAAAACCCCAAAAACCCCAAAAAACACCAAAACCCATTTTTAAAACCTCCAAAAAAAATTTCAAAAAAATCTAAACCTTTTTTTCAAACCCCAAAAAAATAATAAAAATCATTTTTAAAACCCCAAAAAAACACCAAAACCCCATTCAAAAACCCCCAAAATAATTTTAAAAAACCCAAAACACATTTAAAAACCCCCAAAACCCCACAAACCCACAAACCCACATTCAAAAACCCAAACAAACCTCCAAAAAAAAAAAAATTTACACATAAACATCACCCTCCATTAAAAAAAACCCACAAACCCAAATTCCCACCAACACAAAAGTCCCAAACACCCAAAACAAAACGTGAAACGTTTCTTTTTAACACAATCATCAGTACACAGTACACAACACCACACCACAAAACGGTTGTGTAAGCCCAGAAAAGAATTCTTTCGCCACCTGCGCCGTCTCCCACCTGGCGCCTTGGAAGGCCGCTCTTGTCTCCTCCCAGAATGCAACGCGCGTCGTGGGAACCCGAGACACGTGGAACGACTTTCCCGCCAAAAGGGGTAAACGTGCTCGACCAAATAAAAAAAAAAAAGAACCCTGGAACGCTGCCAATGCGCAGTATAGCGTAGTACAGTGTCTTTTCATGTAAATCCGTTTATGTGTGATTCATCAAATTATTATTTGATTTAGAATTTGAAGAAATGACGTCATAATTTCTTTTATTTTATTTTTTTAGTTAATTTCGGGTTTTGTTTTTGTGGCTATTTGTGTCTGATGTTATGTGATGAGTTGGGAAATGATTGGAATTGGCTGGGTGGAGGATTTAGTGTGAATGAATTGTGATTATGTAATGATGACGTGTTTTATCTGGTTTTATGGTAATTTTTGTGTTGGTGATGCTGGTTAAGGAGGAATAAGGATTTGTATATGTTAATACTGGGAATTTTATTTTTTTTTTGGTGGTTTTGTTTTGAGGTAGGATTCTGTTGAATTACGGTGATGGGGATTGTGGAATGATGAGTAGTGAACAGTAATGGAGAATTGGGAAATTTGGATGGTAGATTGGAATTTTTTTGTTTGGCAAATTGAATTTTTTGAATTTTTGAATTTTTGACTTGGATTTTTTAATTTTAGGAATTATTGAATTTTTTAAACATTTGTATGAAAAATTTCTTAAAATTTTTTGAAGAATTTGAAATTTTTTAATTTTTGATTTTTTAATTTAGGAATTTTTTTAATTTTTTAATTTTTTTAATTTTTGAATTGTTTTGAAGGTTTTGATTTTTTTTAAATTTTAGGATTTTTTGAATTTTTTGAATGAGAAATTGAATTTTTATAATTTTTGTATGAAAAATGCAACATTTTGAAATTTTTTGTCAAAATTTGATTTTAAAAATTTTATACAGAATACAATTTTTGAATTATGATGATATTTTTGTATAAAATTGAATTATTGCAGGAAATTTGATGAAAATTGAATTTTCCGACCTTTTTCTCTGAAAAACTGCTGAATTCCTGGAAATCCCAGATAGAACCTCATTACAACAAACTCCAATAGGAAGACCATTCTAAACAAGATCGTTATAATGAGGTTCAACCTTGGTTCATCCTATATAAGAAAAAAATTATATTTTTTTAATTTTTAAAAAAATATAATTTCAGTAGATTCAATTTTTCATAGAAAAATTCAAATTTCAACAATTTTCAATAAAAAAATTAAAACCAATCAAAATAATTTTTTTAATTTACCCAATTTATTTCACTAAATTAAAATTGTTGCCAACTTTAAAAACTTTAATATAAAATTTATTACATAACAATTTAATTTTTCTTAAAATTGAATTTAGGAATTTTTGAATTATTTTATTGGAATTTTGTGAAATTTTAAATTTGAATTTTTTGTATTTATTAAATTTTTGAATTTTGTGAAATTTTTGAATTTTTATTTCCACAAATTAAAATTAAAAAATCAAAATTCCCAACTTTAAAAACTTCAATAAACTTAAAATTTATTACATAACAAGTTAATTTTTCTTGATTTTTATTACTCAAAAGTAAATTTCAACTTTTCTTCTGATCTTAATTGTCATTATTTGTAATTTGTAACTGATAAGAGATAAAAATATTGCATTTAAGATTAATATATAATTCAAAGTTGATGTTTTGCTTGTCATTACCTCATTGTAATGCACCAGGATCAGGAAGTAAAGATAAACAAAAATATCTCATTAAATTTGTTGCCAATAGAAGCAGGAAAAAAAATAAATAAAAACAAATCCAATAAAAAATGAAAGGTAAAATTTACAGTTATGATTTAATTAAAGTTGATGTGCCAATATGAGTGGAACCTGCTATCTAATCTTCCAAGGTAGTAAGTGTACTGAAAGTTGCTAATTCATGTTATCAACAAGGTTTTGTAACAATTTAGTGTTTGTTGATGCTAAGTTTAGTAGTTTTGGATGAGTCAATTGTTGAAATACTGCTATGCTAATTTTTGCTAAAAGTTACTGGAAAATGCTAACTGTAAATGAAGTCTCTTTAAAATGCTAAATGTGAATAAAAGGTCTTTAAAAAAATGCTAAATTTGTATGTAAAATTGAAAAATGCTAACTAAATGAAAAGTCTCTTAAAATGCTAAATGTCAATAAAAGGTCTTGAAAAAATGCTAAATTTTACTAACAAGTAAGAAGGTTTGAAATTTGCTAAATTTTAGTATGAAAGGCTTGAAAAATGCTAAATTTTTGTATGAAGGCTTAAAAAATGCTAAATTTAAATAAAAAATTGAAAAATGCTAATTGTATATTAAAGGTATTGCAATAATGCTAAATTTAAATAAAAAGTCTTGAAAAATGTTAATTTTGTAAAAAAAAATGTTGTAAAAATGCTAATTTTGTTTAAAATAATCTTGTAAAAACGCTTATTTTGCGTAAAAATCTTGTAAAAACGCAAAACTTTTACAAAAAAAATCTTGCCAAAATGCTAAATTCCCCAAAAATGTAATAAAAACCGCTAACTTTTAATAAAAACCTCATAAAAACGTTCTAATTTCGCCCACGAATCAAAAAATTTCAAATTTCTCACAAAAAACACACAAAACCCTTAATCGTAGTAACTCGTTCCACTGAAAAAATCAAGAATCGACTAACACAGTCGATTCTATCGATACGATACAAATTTCGCCACCCGGGGGATGTTTTCTAAATCGGTAGGAGGAAGGTTTTGGGGGGCTCAGCCCCACCAAAATTAGAAATAAAAACATCTTTCCGGTTTTGATTTGATTTAATGTTGTATCGTGTCGATAAAATCAACAATAATCCGAATCGACTAATTTCGGCAAAACGGCCATAACAATCAAATTCCCCCAAAAATCTAATAAAAACCGCTAACTTCCAGTAAAACCTCATCAAAACTCTAATTTTACCCACAAATCAAATTTCAAATTTCAAATTTCCCGCACAAATTCACAAAACGCATCAAAACCCAAATTCGACAACCAAAAACAATCCCAAAAACAATCACAGCTAACAACTCCATCCATTATCACTTAAAACAATCCCCACCCATCACTAATACACTATTCCCAGAAAAAACTAACCCTTAACCATATCCTAATCCCTAAAAACACCCACAAAAACCCAAATTCCTTCACACCAACCAAAAACTAATCCCAATCACAGCTTACCACTCCACTAATACACTATTCCTAGAAAAACTAACCCTAAATCCCTTACAAATCTACATCAGCTGTGCATTCCAAACACCCAGACCCAAACATTTCAAAAACCAATCAGAAAACTATTTCCAAATCCAAAAATTCTACAATGATGTTGCAATCAAAGAAAACTAAATTAAATTCAAAGGCTGATGGCTATTTATACCAAATAGTGAAATACCCAATTATATATAGCAACTCACCCTAACTTAAACTAAACCAAAATGCACATGGTCAAGTTCCCCCCACAACAAAAACACATAATTTTAGCACATGCGCATAACCATTGAAAGAATCCAGCACAAAAACACACCTGTACAACCTAAAATTCCCATTCATTCAGTTGCTATGTATTGAAATGCTAATCCTACACAATTTCAACATTTCCATGACAAAAACATGGAAAAAAATGTCTGAGGCCTTAAATATAGTAAGGTTTGGATGTTTGGAAGGATTTTTTTTTTTATTTTGTGGGGAAATTTAATATTTTTATGTGGATTTGGTTTTTTTTATGGAGTAAACAATTTGATGGGTGGTTGATGTGTTTTAGATTTTTTTATGATTTTGGGAGTTTTAAAAATGTTTTGTGGAATTTTTATGAATGAAAAAAAAATTGTAAAAATTTAAAAATAGCTTTTGAATTTTTCAAATGATTAAAAAATATAAAATAAATTACATATATTGAAAGAAATTCAAAAAATGGTCAACATTTTTTAAAAATTCAAAAATTCAATAAATATTTCAAGAATTTTTCAAAATTTCAAAAAAATATTTCAGAATTTCCTAAAATTCCAAATTTTTTTTACAGAATTCACAATGAATTTTTAAACTTTTCTAAAATTCAAAAAAAAAAATTCAAAGAATTCAAAAGATTCAAAATTCAAAAAATATCAAATTTCAAAAAATAATTTTAAAAATTTTCAAAAAATGAAGAAATAATTGGCAAAATTTCAAACACATTTTCAAAAACTTCACAAAATTCAAAACTTCAAAAAATAAAATATCAAGAATTTTTCAAAATACAAAAATTCAAAAAAAAATTTAAAAAAAAAATTCACAAAATTTAAACAATAAGGTATTCAAAAATTCAAAAATTCAATATAATATTTCAAGAATTCTTCAAAATTCAAAAAAAATTCAAAAATCAAAAAAATCCCAAAAATCCCCCAAAAAAACAGCAAAACTGACCAAAAAAATATTCAAATTATTCAAAAAATGTCCAAACTTCTTGAAATTTTGACAAAATTCAAATAATTAAAAAAGTTTTTAAAAA
>JAQFZO010003090.1:0-10639 GCA_034695885.1 Geophilus flavus | reverse complement strand
GCCAAATAACGGGTGAAAATCACTTCGGGAGATTCCGAGAGTCCGCAAGCGAGGAAATAAATTTCCCGAGGAAATAAATTTTCCACGTCGAAGCCTACGGTGATTCTTTCAAGTGGAATCCAGCGAGATTACAACCACTTACCAACTGAAGGAAGTGAAGGTGGAACTTAATCTCGCTGGATTCCACTTGACGTCGGATCGAGCGAATAAGGTTTTCCGTGCGCAAATTAAGACGAGGTGAATTTTCTTTCAATCCGGGTAAATGCTGCAAAGCGTAGAGCCATCCTTCGCACGTCGCACCGGTTCAATTCATGGCCAGAGAGTTTATGCGCCAGTTTCCGTTTCCGCACAAACGTTCGATTCCTCGATCGGTAACATTTTTGCACCGGTCGATGTCGAGTTCTAGCAGTCGACGACAGCGCGTCGCCATTTCAGCCAAAAAGTCGTCGGTGACCCAGTCACATCTTATGACAGTGAGGTGTCGAATGTCGGGCAGGCGATCCAGTAAATCGACCACGGACGAAACGGTTACGTCGTGGACGTCCGTCAAGTTCAAATGGGTCAAGTTTTCGCATAAATCTCAAATGCGAGGAAATAAATTGTAAAACCTCAAGAATTATTTTCTCGCATTGAAAATTTATGCGAAGTAAATGCCGAATCGTGTCGCGTCCCAGACATGTCGTGCTCCGAGTGACGAACAACTGGACATCTTGTAATCTCTCTCTCTTTCTCTCTCTCGTCGACGATGGCGGACATGTAAATTGCGTCGATCAAAATGTCGATCAAAATGTCGGGAAGGAACGATAACTGTGTTTTGAGGATGCCAAAGTCTTCAATAAAAATTTTCTTTGACATAATCTTTCCAGGGAGGACGCTGATTTTCTTCGAAGTGGCATATTTTTTTTCTCTCCGTAAAAGAAAGGGTGCGACCAATTAGAATGAGGCTGGACACGGTGTGTTTCATTTTATAAAACAGATTTTCAAAACAGAATTAAGTACAAAAAAAAACAAATCTGTTTTTGCTGCTTAATTCTGTTTTTTGCTTCTTAATTCTATGAAACAGTAGTGAAGTTGGAATACACATCAGAAATTGAAAAAAAAAGAAAAAAGAAAAGAGGTTGGAAATTTTTTTAGAATCGACACACTTCCTCGCCCATTCGCCCATTTTATAAAATATAGATTCTTACCTGCACGATCTTGCGTCTTACAGCATAAATTCGTCCACCGGTGATCTATAAATTGAAACGCGATTAAGCATTACTCAGAACTGCAGTGGTCATCATTGAAATGCGTTCATTTATTTTCAGCATGTTTCTATAGGAGGAATTAAAATTCATGCGAGAATAAAAGGTAATGAATTAAATAAACAAAATAAATATTGAATACTGAATAAATACATTAGTCGATTTTTTATTTCTGATTTTTACATGACACGCGTCTATTGTGAATTTAAATAAAAAATGAAATAAAGTGTAAAAAGTTTAGGTAATTGAATAAAGCAACTTTTTTTTTATGATTTCATTACACCCATTTCATGATTCTTGCTCAATAAATTTTATTAGAATACATACGGTATTTACATGTAAAACCCAAAACAAAAGTTGTTTTGGGTTTGAGGCGTAATTTATTTCTCGTTATTTTACTCTGGTCCTCTTGTCGTGTGGAATAAAAAGATAAATAAATATATTATACGTGATTCGGGTGGGTCAATCCCGCATTCGCTGCCGATCGATAGGTGGCGATGGTGTGCTCTGACTTCCTTATCAAGAGGCGAGAAGTGCAATGGTTGTTTATTGACGGGAGTTTACATCTTGCGTGCAACACGAGTGAGGAAATCGGAACTAAAGTGTAAGACAAGATTCAACTAAACTCTCTGGGTTGATCCCACCCGAGAAATTATAAAAATTTTGGTTAAAATGTGCCATGTAAAAATAAATTTGTTTAAATTGAAAATTTTTCGTCGCGCCGCTGCAGAATTTCTGGGATTGAAATCAGATTTGCGGAAATAAAATTTTGATTAGACTCTATTGCTGGGGAAAAAAAAACTTTTTGCGAACAACGATAAAAGGAAGATATCGCTAAAAAAAAATTTTTTTTGATTAGAAAAACGTTACATGAATTTTGGTATAAAAATTTTTAAAAGGTATATATTTTTGGATGCACGGGGAAATGGGCTGGGACAAAGTGTGCGATCGGTGCGATACTCCGTCTTTCATCCATTAATTTTTTCCCGAAAAAAATGCGTGTGGCTCAACCGGGTCGCCGACAGAGGAAACCACGTAGTTTGCCACCCAGACAACGGCTGTTGCACTGGGTGGTAACGGTTGCCAGACGGACTTGCATCGTCTGGTACGTGGCGTATGTCGATAGATCGGCCCGGTCGTGATGGACGAGCCTCTGTCCAAGTAGTGGGATTTTTGAGTGAATTTTTGAGTGGATGATGGCAATTTTCCCTTCTATCTCGCCGATCTGTTGTCCACTAAATTTTAAATTAGATTTTAGTTCAAAATTTGTAAACTACGGGTTAATTAATTGTTGATTTTCTATTTTACAACGGCAATCAAGACAGAAAATAATAATAATAAAAAAAATGTCAGGAGTGGGATTCGAACCCACGCCTGCATTTGCAGGTCAGACATGAAGATATTGGCCGACGATGAGGAAGCGGCACGATATAAACTCTTTCTTGCCTTCGACTACTTACTCAATCGTCTACTTGGGCTTGTTCCATTTGCACACTCCATGCCTGACCCACTTGCAGACCAGAGCTCACAAGCTCGGCGCCTTAGACCACTCGGCCATCCTGGCTACATGATTTAATCTTTCACATCATTTAATTAACCCGGCGAATTAAAATAAAACACATAGGTACCCTCATTTTCGAAATAAACCACACCCTCATTTTCGGCCGTTCTAGGTATAGCCACAGCCATTCTGATTTCCAATTGCACTCCTCCATTTCGATGAAACAATTTTGTATAAAAAAAAACCAAAATTAATTTTATGAATAATTAATTTTCTCTAATCTTTAATCAGCATTTCGAATCTCCTCTCGCCTCATGCTGTTTTCATTCTCCTATTGACAAATGGCGCCCCTGCACAGAAAAATGTAAAGCTAAAATGTAAACAACATTGGACCTTGAGAATACCGCTCCTTTCTCTCACTGGGCGGCGCCAAATCCTGGCCAGATAAGAAAGTGAATAAGCCGAGAAATGAGCACAGTTGGTATAGCGAGGGGGTATGAGTGAGGAGAGCAAGAGAGAGTGAGAGAAAGAGAGCGCGAGAGCGAGGGGGTCATTTGAAAGGGGATCACTTGACTACACTATGCAGTCCTTCTGGTCGCTTAATTAAACCAGTTGATCAAACCCCAGAAAATAAATAAATAAATAAATAAATAAAATAAAATTCACACCTTCATTTTCGGTTTCGGCCATTCTAAATTTAGCCTCAGTCACACCCGAGTTCCAATTACCACTCTTCCCTTTCAATGAAACAAGTTTGCAAAAAAAAAATTATTAAAAAAAAACATAAACAAAATTAACTTTCTGAATTAGTAAATTTTCCTAATCTTTAATCGGCATTTCAAAAAAAAATCAAAACAATCAATCAAAAAATCAATCATGACATTTATTTGCTTTTTACAGTTATTGCCCAGCGCCGTATAGCGGCAAAAATTAAAAGCAATTTGCTGTTCAAAGCGATGTACAGTCGCTTTTTGTGGCGTTTATTTAATTTGGCGTGTAAAACGAAGGAGTTTGAAAATTCCGTGGTAAAACTAACATTTTATGCAAAATCTCCCTTTCGGTCGCCTCGTGCTCTCGTTCGTGCTTCTCATCGCGTTGTTTACGTTTTCCCATTGACGAGTGGCGCCCCTACACTCAAAAAATGCAAAGCTAAAATGTAAACAACGTAGGTTGCTCGTATTTTTAGTTGATTTTCTTTTTGAATTTTAAATAACTGCAAATTCTTTTAAAATATTAAAACGATTGAAGATGGTAAATAGAATGAACAAAATTCAAAAGGGTTTTCTTTCTTTATTTTATTTTAGAAAATTTAACAAAAGACAAAAATTTCAAATCCACAATAATCAATGTGAAAATCTAATAACCATAATTGCAGCTAGACTCTTAATTCGGTAAAAATCCTAGGAAAAACCTAGGTAAACATGCTTATTAAAATGAAAAAAAAAAGATTATTGGTTATACGCTTAAATAAAAACTGGGTCAACAGACTCACTCTTACTTAGTCGGGCACATATCGAAACAAAAACATGAAATGGTTATGATCATTAGGGCAGAATAATTAAAACGATAAACGGATATTATAATTAATAACATAGATAGAATGCGCAGTTACCGTCCGGTGGTAAAATCGAAAGGGTTCGGTCAAGCGACAAATTGGGTTTTTGATTCACCAATATGGCTCGGTCGGTCTATCGATTCTGGAATTGTTTTCAATTGGGTTCGAAGTCGTACTTCTGCTTTTGTTGCTTATTCGTGATTACGTTGCTCGACCAGCGACGGATGGATTCCAGGGGTAAGTTCGCGCGATACTGGATCTCGCTGTCGGACAAACATTATCGGTTTGAATCGCACGCCCCTTTCCGCGAACTTTAACTTAAGTTGGGCCAATTCTTTTTTCCGTGGGTATTCGTGGTCACAAAGGTCGCCGATGGCCACTCACGATTCTCTTTTCGCTGTTTCCGTTAACCCTTCGGACCCGTAGATGTAATCGGACTCGTGTGCTCGAAATTTAGTTCGCAGCATAGAATAGCTCGAGACGACACTGATCACGGGCGAAATTTTAGTCAGCGGCAAAAGATCGGGTCGTGATTCGCGAGCTGGGTATTCGGGTGTTGTTTGCCAGGGGTCCGGTTCTGACGACCGTAGGGCGGTGGTTTCTGGCGGTCGGATAATCGTCGTTGCATAAACCGTTGCGGCGGTGACCTCGGTCGTTGCATGAGTTGTTGCGGTTGCGACCTCGGCGGTCGCTGGCAGAGACGCGGCGATAAACCCATCAGCCTGGAGAACTCGTGTCGTGTGCTCGATTGGCGCGTTCAACTCTCGCAGCCTTTTTTCGAGCGATATTCGTCGTTTTTCCAGTGCTCTAATTTTAGCCAGTTCGTCCTCGAGTCGAATTTTCTTCTCCTCGGCCAATCGCAATAATTCCGTTCGGCAACGTCGTCGTGCCACCATCCCCCTTATTCTCCTCTCTTCGTCCAGACGTTCACCTGGATGCTCATCTAAACGTTGCCGCTCTTCCTTTTGTCGGTTTTCTTCCAACCGTTCGGTCTCTTCGATTCGCCGTTGATTAATCGGGCGACGGGCAGCGACAGTCGCCATCCGGTCATTAATCCGCCTTTCTTGTCGTTCGCGACCCACAAAAAAAAACTCCCAAATTACATCTGCCGTACGACAAAATCAAACCTCATTCTAAACCTCGAGTACGAACTCGACGGATCGCCAACGATTATAAACACAAAACTTCGCCTTAAATCTCAATACAGCAACTAAACGGACCACTCTCTGCAGATCCGGCCACGAACGTAACACCATTTTCCAGTCCCATCTGTGCAAATCCAGCCACGAATGTAACGCCATTCCCTAATCACATCCATGCAAATCTGACTGCGAACGAAAGATCGATCGTTCTCTGGTCCCATCTCATCAATCCCATTTGTACAAATCAGGCGACGGAAGAGAGACCGATCGTTCCCCGGTTCCATCTATGCAAATCCGGCCGTAAACGAAAGACCACTCGTAAATCCCATGCGTGCACATCCGGCTGCAAAGAAGAGACCATTCGCTGGTCCGGTCTGTATGCAAATCAGGCGGCAGCGGAAAGACCATTCGCTGGTCCGGTCTGTGTGCAGATCAGGCGGCGAGGGAGGGACCATTCGCTGGTCCGATCTATGCATCCTAAACGCGAGACGCAACCTAAGGAGGGGGAAACAAAAATCACAAAGTATCAACTCGTCATCGTAATATACACGTAAAAATACTTCCCGTGACAGCCTGTAAATTACCGCCACACATGCATCTTCTTCCAAGCACGCGATGATGGAAAACACGTCATTTCCGTTGGACGCAGAGAACACGGTCTAGAAAAACGACAAACGTACATTCCACATTAAAAAAATATTAAACAAACAAACAAACGAACATCCAAACAATCACCCGCTCGTCACAAAACAAACAGCAAAGGAATTAACGCCATAGGCTTATCCACGCCACCCAAGACTCACAATCATACGGCGCACTCCGATGACGGACAAAGCGCGCCCATCCACATCGGACGACAAAATAAAGCACAAACACAAAAGTAAAGACGAAATTCGACAAACGACATGCAATTTTAAACGCAATTTTCTCCCCATGCAGACACCCTCCTCGCAATCCCGACCTGCGGATACGCCAAATACACTACCTTCTCCGACGACGGCAAAACAACAATCACCAAGACCATTTACGAAATCGGATTTCAATCCGTTGCTCGAAAAAAGACTCGGTCCCACTCAACTCGCGCTGCCACAGCTCGACGACTGTTGGGGATCCCAGATGCAGTCGAGCAAACTCCATCCTCGAAATCCAAAGGAAGCAAGGCACGAATCTCCGACGAGCCCCACCAACGAACCCAATCATCTCCCATCGCAAAAAAACTGAAATCGACAAATGAGAAATGAAATGAAAATGAAATAATGATAAAATGAAAACGCAATAAAAATACAACCGTTTCGCATCCAATCTGAAATTTCTTACATGCGAGAGCAAAGGAAATACAAAGTGCAACAAAAGAGAAAGATACAAATTAGAAAACACGCAATGTCTCGTTACAGAGCTGAATTCGATTTGTTTTCGCATCCAATTTGTTGCGCGGCACGGTTCCGAGATACTAAAGAGCAAAAAAAAAACCAAATCACACTAATGTCCATTTCATAATGCTTGACAAATTTTCATACTCTAAATTCATTCGACCTGTTAACTGCACTACCGAAATGAATTGCAAACCTATTGCATGCATCCCTCTCTCCTAAAAACCATAAATAAATACGGAACTGAATTTATAATAGATTTGATCTTGCCCCATCTAAAAAACTCGAAAATAAATTCATCCGCTCGTTCCACTGCACTCCACAAGAATGAATTTCAACCCCAACCTGTTCACGATGTAATTTCTTCACACGGAAAATCTACTCCTTTACGGCTGGCAACATATGGAGTGGCTCGACTGTATAATCCTGGAAACGCGTTGTGGGGACTTTCGGGCATTTAAAATTGTGACAAAAAATCGTCCTGGCTGTGCCTGAGTCGATTTAAAATGAAAAATGAATAAAAAATATAATAATTATCCAATTGTGTTATATTATAGTATACGCGTGGCGCAACTCCGTACGACTCTATTTTATCACAACGACAAACGGAAAATGCCTGATTCCGCCGTATTGTGACATAATAGTGCCATCACATCTCAGCGAGTGTCGGGGAATTCGAAATTAACTTCTTTTCCCGTTTTTTTTTTACTGTAAACAGCAGCAAAAGTCTCGGTCTAGATAAAAAAATAAAACAAATTTTTTTATTAAAATTCATTCAACTTCCGGTTTTAAATTAAGAATAAAAACCTTATGCTCTACATTGGACATTTGATTTTTATCCAAATGAACGTTTATAAGTCGAGTTCCACCTGAACGAATACGAGTTCGTTTCCGACCAATTTCAGCCGGATGGACCAAAACATACAAAATGGAGTCGTGGACGGCCGTCAATGTGCGACTGGTGACGCAAAATTGAAATTAAAAATTAATTTACGGTAAAAAAATGAATTTCAATTTATTTTTCGCACCTTCTGGGCCACTTTTACTTGTTTCTCCCCTTCGTATTTCCTGTTTGTTTATAACAAACCCATCTCTGCACGACAAAAACCACGTGTTTTCCGCTAAATTTCGTCTCCAGTTCACGAACCAAACTAATTTGGATCTTTTCGAAAGCTTTCAGTTGCGCCACGGACACGAAAATGATGACAGCTATTTGAAAATTCATTTTAAATCAAATTTTTGTGTGTGTTTAATCAATTTTTTCACCACTTTTCTGCCGACGACGTCGATGTCTTTGGCGCCAGTCATTTTCGGGTCCCTCAGTTGCGCTTTCGAATCAATCGAAATTTCCAGCTTCAACAAAGCCTTTAGAAAAATAAAAAATTGTTTATTTTGTGTTTTATAAACATTTATTTATTATTTACCTGTGAAATACTCGTTCCGAATTCATCGCTGGTTTCAGCAATTTAGCGGTTGTAGAAAAGATCTGAAAGAAATCCGAGTTTATCACAAAACCTAAATAACAGAATACGAGTATAAATTTTATTTCGATTTTGATCTATTTAATTTTAAATCCTGTTGGACTAGGCGCAAAGCAGACACGAACATCGGTTCTGAGCAGAGAACGGAGCTTCTTCTACACTTAACGCCTTTCGTTCAACAGTCGATCGGCCATTACGACGCGCCTAGTCTTCTGGGTAAAGGGGACAAACAAAATGGAAAGTAACAAATTGGAACGAAAAAGACAAGACGACTGACGAGATTTAACGAAACGAAATTAATAATTAAAAAATAAGAAAAAAATTTAAACCAAACACAAATTCATAGAATGTAATATTTAATGCCTGTCGACTCGTGATTCTGCGTGGGATTCACGATTTTGCACAGACCAGCAACATCATCTGGCGGCGAAATAAGAGTGTAACAAAATCACACAAACGCAAACAAAGATACGACGCTTCGACCAACGACCACGAAACGCGCCCGCCGATGGCGGGCAAATTAAAATCATCGAACTCAAAATTCGGAAAAACGAAAAAGAATCGACATCAGCGAAAGAAAAAACGTACGAAATTCGAACTTTTGCTGACAACTGACAAACGATTTATTTTCCATTTTAAAAAAAAAAAAGGAACAAAAAACATAAAACGGTCAAATACATAAGTTTCTCCCTAGAAACGCTGAAAGCGCCTGGTGGTCTTGAGAATCAGAAAATGCCCCTCTCTAAAAACACCTTTTCGTACGAGTATCGTTCCGGTGGAAGAGTATTTTCTTAATTTTATCGGTTGCTTTCCGACCGAATCGTCGTACGCCTTCGATTTTTCCATAATTTGTTACTTCCGACTCCATTCGTTTTCCACTTTCTTCCAAATATCGTCGATGATCAATTTCGATTTTCTCCCGTCGTCGTTCGCGGTATCGACGGCTTGTTTTGGTCGTTTCATTCGTCTCAACGGCAGTAGGAGCCTTCGTGGTCAGCGAGCGTCTCGTGGATCAAGTCGACATTGCGGCCATCGAAATACATTTCTCGAGTAGGAGATGAATTTTCACCATGCCAGTTTGCTCGGTGGTTGAATTTTGGTCATGGTTATTTTTGTTGTTATTAAGTGGTATTTCGCCGGTTGCCATCTACGTACTAAAATGTATCGGGACGAGGGAAACTAATAAAATAAAAATATAAATAAAAGCGATTTAAAAAAAAATAGCAATCGAAAATCGGACGAATGACTCTTAAAAAAAAATGTTTATCGTCGTCTAAACATATTTAATTAAATAATAAATCGAATAATAAATTGAATAATAAAATTATTCACTTTTCTACGCAAAACTATTAAATAAAATATTTTTCCGCGCACGGTGAAGGCAATTAAACCTAAAGCTAAATTACAGCTAACTTTGAATAAATAAATAAATAAATAAACAAATAAATAAATTCTCACTAATAACTACTTTATTCAGTCTTCATTTAGTTTATTTCGAGAGTCGATTCATCCGATCACTCGCAAATTTGGTGAGATTTCTCCGTGGTAGGTTTTGCGGAAACAAAGTGCGGCTCGCCAAGACGCGGTCAGATTTGGTCAGCGACAAGTGTAATGGGACGCAATGTTACATGTCCTAAAAAGCATGTGCTCCCAACCACGATCGGAATCATTAAACTGAGAACAAATGAGGAAAAGTATACCTAAATAAAACAATTTTTGTCTTGATTTGTAAATTCAGTAACTGTCTAGCAGTGAAGTTAAGGGGGTGCTTCGTTCGACGCGTGGAATAAAAGGATAAATAAATATGTGAAATATCGTAAATTTTAATAAACAAATAAAAAAAAAGAATGAATTCCATTGCAGAATTAACATTTTACGCATAGAGCTCTTGCGTATGACGTCAGCCATATGACTGGACAGACTTTCGCGTGAGTCGGTTAAACAAAATGATTTTATATTCAAATTTATGGTCCCTGACATCGAGCAAACTCCGGGGCAATCTTCAAATTTATAAAAATAAAAATATAAAAATATAAGTTATTATTTTTTCGGCTTGTAGAATGGAACATTTGTTCTTTGTTTTAGGTAGAAATGTGCGTGCGACACGTCAGGGCAAACAGTTTATCTGTTATTGCTGTAAATTTCTTTAAGAAGTGTTGGGTAGTGGCTCCACCACGTATCAGATCTAATAGTTTTAGTGATACCCATCACTTCCGCATGTAACCAAGTCAAGTAAAGTTTAATGTGAAAACCTGCTCGGTTGTTAAGAGCTTGTAAACTGGTGTTTTAGACAATCATTTCGACTCAGATTCATCCCATTCAAGAAGGTATATTTATTTATTTTTT
>JAQFZO010003089.1:0-10640 GCA_034695885.1 Geophilus flavus | reverse complement strand
GTTCGAGGTATGTATTTGGAGAAGTTGATCAGTATTTCTTATGTACCATCTTCCTTGAATCGTTCTGATATTTTTACGAAGTGTTTGAAGAGAGTGATTTTTGAGCGTTTACGTTTATTGTTAGATTTATGTGTTCTCCCGACTAGTACTTGATTTTGTATAAATTAAGGGGGAGTATTGTTGTTTTGGCTCTTAGAGGCTAATTTATTTCAATTGAGTGCTGTTCTGTCTGTAACTTAGTGATTGATAAGCTCATGATGTAATGATGACGTGTGCTTCATTCGTTTTTCGTTTTCCGGTTTGACACGTTGTCAATCACCTTCTCTTATGGTTATGATTTGTAAAGGATTAATCCTAGTATGTTTTTCTGATTAAATACAATATATATTTTCCTTTTAAAACATTTAATATCGCCTCTACAATGGTAGCAGAGTTTGAGCGGGGGAATGGAGATTTTTGGTGATGGATTTTGGAGTTGCTGACGTGTCAATGGCGAGCGTGGTTCCCAGGATGAAAATTGGGGCCTAAATGCGTGAGTTTTTGTCGTATTTGTTGCTCGATAAGAGAATTTGATACTGTTTTCTCTCGGTTTATCGTTATGGCGAGTGGAGGTGTTTCTGAAACCATAGTAACACCTGGGTTTGAAAAACTCAACGACGAAAATTACACATCATGGAAGTTCAGGATGCGCATGCTGTTAATGGACAGAGGACTTTGGGGTTTTACGACGGATACGGTGCCAACTCCTCCAGCGGATACAGCCACAGCTGAAGCGAAGGAAAAATATGAGCTTCGTAAGGCCCGTTCATTAACGACGATTGCATTGGGGACCCAAGATTCGTTGCACCATCTCATTTCGAAGTCGGTCACGGCCAAGGAGGCATGGGATTCGTTGGCGGCTGCATTCGAGCCCAAATCACGTTCTCGGATTTTGCAATTAAAGAGAAAGTTAGTAAATATCCGGTTGGCCGAGGGTGAGGCGATGAAGACGTATATTGGACGAGTGACGACGACAGTTGCAGATCTTGAAGAAGTCGGGCATAAGGTGGAGGATAAGGACATGGCGTACCTTTTGATGGCTGGTTTACCAGAAAGTTACGACTTGGTGGTTACGCAGTTCAACACGGTCGAGGAGAAGGATTTTACATCTGTTGCGGTCAAGAAGGCAATTCTTTCGGAGGCGGAACGAAGACTGGCACGTGGACAAAACGACCAAGCGGAAATGGCGTTTTATGCGAATAAATCCAACGTGAAGTCCGTGAGTAACCGAGATAATTCTGGTAATGATTCGGCACGTGGACATTCGAGAGGAGGATTTCAGGGCAGCTGTTACGGATGTGGGAAATATGGACATTCGAGACGATTTTGCCCACAAGGATCAGGGAGTGGTAATGCTGGACGTGGGAATTCTTCTGGCAATCGAGGAAATCGGACAAATTCATCGCAGCAACGAGGACAACAACGGAAACCGTTCGAGAAGGATGCGGTAGAGAACTTTTTCACAACGATGGAGGCCGAGTTTACAGCATTTGCGGTCACTGATGTGAATAAATCCGATTGGTTGCTGGACAGCGGTTGTACGGTGCATGTTGCGAATAGGAAGGACTGGTTTCGAGATCTTAAACCGTTTTCTGGGGATTTGGCCCTTGGTGAGGGAAATTCACGAATCGAAGGTTATGGTAATATTCATTTTGTGGCTTCTGTGGGAAAGCGTCAGATTCGGATTGTGATCAATGATGCGTTGTATGCTCCCAAAATGAGAAGAAATTTAATTTCGATTCGACAGTTGGACAAATGTGGTTACTGGTTTCACTTACGGGATGGACAATTGAATATACGAAATTCGAGTGATAAACTTATCGGAATTGGTGATTGTCATGCGGGTTTTTACGTGTTGCGAGGAGAAGTCGAATTACCTGCGATGGAATCACATGTCGTGAGTAAAGAGGACGCTTTGCAGTTATGGCATCGACGTTTTTGCCATGTCAACACTAAGGACATTGTTGCTTTGTCGAAGAAAGAACTTGTTCGTGGTTTACCTGATTTTGGAAGTGATGTTTTGGTTTGTAGCAATTGTCTTGTTGGGAAGTCAACCAAACAATCACATCATGCAATCGATTATAAAAAGATTCAACGTTCGACTGAGCCTTTGCAGTTGGTTCACTCAGACTTGTGGGGTCCATCTCCCATTGCTTCTATGAGTGGTGGACGTTATATACTAACATTTATTGATGATTTTTCTAGGAAAATTTCATTATTCATCTTGAAAACGAAAGATGAAGTTCCGGATTTGTTTCACAGTTACCGAGTGAGGATGGAGCGCATGACGGGAAAGAAACTACTGCGCCTGCGCACTGACAACGGTTTAGAATACTGCAATGCTCGATTGGATGGACAATGTGAAGAAATGGGAATTATTCACGAAAGGACCAACATCTACTCACCACAGATGAATGGGATTTCCGAGCGTTTAAACCGGACGATTTTGGAATTGGTGGTAACAAATTTGACAGCGACAGGTCTGCCAAAGAGTTTGTGGGCTGAAGCGGCACACACGATGGCGTATGTAAAGAATCGTTCGCCACACAGTGCCTTAGATGGACGAACACCGAATGAATTATGGACTGGTCGTTTACCTGCAGTTGATCACTTGCGTGCGTTTGGAGCGTTGTCTTTTGTTAATATCCCGAAGCAGAAACGTACAAAATTGGATCCTAAGGCAGAGAAATTGATTATGGTCGGATATGCGATTTCAACACGAGGTTATCGGTTGTGGAAACCGAATTCACGAACAATTATAGAGTCGAAACATGTTGTTTTCGATGAAGCGAACACTATTTATCGCAAGAATGAGTTTAATACTGATTTGTGTTCTGATTCCTTTACAGATTCGTGTTCGGTTGGAAATGGAAATGGAAAGCATATTCCGGTGGTTCGTGAAGAACCCAAAGTTGATGAAAAACGTGATCCGGTGGTTCGTGAAGAACCCAAAGTTGATAAGAAATGTGATTCGGTGGTTCGTGAAGAACCCACACATGTCGATACATCTGCGATGGACGTTACGGACAGTTTTGCGGATTCTACTGTGATTCCTGACGATTCTGAAGACGAGACTGTTTATTTTGATGTTCCACAGACTGATGAGGCGAGTGGATCTCGTGCTACACGTAGTAAGGGACCGGTGGACGTCGATATGAGGGTGGATGTTGCACCTGGGACATCTGGGACGGTTCGTAATCCCTGGGGACGTAAGGGAAAGCCTGAAGTGGGGAAAAAGATGGGGAAACCCGATGCGCAATTTGTCGGTGAATCGAATTGTACGGAATTGGTCATTCCGGATTCTTATCAAGAGGCGATATCGTTACCAGAGGCTGCAGATTGGCAAAAAGCAATGGACTCCGAAATTGCTTCGTTACGACAACGTGGAGTGTGGAAATTGCGACCGATTCCTAAAGGAGCGACTCGCGTGCCTTGTAGATGGGTTTTTGTCGTGAAACGTGATGCTAACAATGTGATTCAGCGATATAAGGCTCGTCTTGTCGCTAAGGGTTTTCGACAGCGGGAAGGCATCGATTATTCAGAGACATATTCACCAGTTGTGAATTTCTCACTTATTCGTTTGTTTCTTCTCGTGATGCTTGTTTATGGTTGGACAAATAGGCATCTTGATGTTACATGTGCTTACTTGTATGGCACTCTCGATGAAGACATTTACATGAATCAGCCGCCAGGATATATAAAACAAGGCGAAGAGCATCTTGGTGCATTTTTGTGTAAATCGATTTATGGCCTTAAACAATCGGGCAGGCAATGGAATCGGGAGTTAAACCGTGCTTTTGTTGAATTAGGTTTTGTTAGATTACAGCGTTGTAGTTGCGTGTATCGCTACAAATGGCTGGGGTTAATTCTTGTTTATGTTGATGATTTAGCCATTTTTGCATGTGATGATGATGCTCTTTTGGAAATTCAGTTGTTGATTGCTTCTGTTTTTGATGTTAAAGATTTAGGGCATTTATCTCATTTTTTGGGTGTGCAAATAGATAGGGGGAGAAGTGGTGATCTTTTTGTACACCAACGTGCTTATACTTTGAAAATTCTTTCACGTTTTGGATTTTTAGATTGCCGTTCTATTTCGACACCACTTGATCCGGGAATTGTTTTGACTGATAAAGACTGTCCAGTTACTTTGGAAGAAAAAGCCAAAATGTCATCAATACCGTATCGAGAAGTTATTGGATCTCTCAGTTTTCTGGCGGATAGGACTCGACCAGACATTGTTTTTGCTGTGAGAAGATTATCTCAGTTCTGTTCGAATCCGGGCATTGTTCATTGGAACAGTTTAAAGCATCTGATGAGATATGTGTCAACTACACGGGATTTGGGTTTACATTATCAACCCTCTGGACATGAACTGTTTGCTTACTCTGATGCGGATTGGGCGGCTAATGTGGACGATCGGACCTCTTTTAGTGGGGTTTTGACATGTTTTGGTGGGATGCCCTTGAGTTGGCTATCGCTTAAACAACATTGCGTAGCTCAGTCTACAGCTGAATCGGAGTATGTAGCTTTAAATTTTGCCACTCGAGAAGTTTTATGGTTTAGGGAAATTCTTACTGAATTATGTTTGATCGATTTTGTTAAACCTACTGTTATTTTTTGTGATAATCGATCTGCTATTTCTTTGGCTGTAAACCATATAGAAAATTTCAAAACGAGACACATAGCCGTTAAGTATCATTATGTTCGAGGTATGTATTTGGAGAAGTTGATCAGTATTTCTTATGTACCATCTTCCTTGAATCGTTCTGATATTTTTACGAAGTGTTTGAAGAGAGTGATTTTTGAGCGTTTACGTTTATTGTTAGATTTATGTGTTCTCCCGACTAGTACTTGATTTTGTATAAATTAAGGGGGAGTATTGTTGTTTTGCCCTCTTTAGAGGCTAATTTATACTTAAGTACAGCTCTGTGTGTATCTCTGTTTGATTGACGTTGAGTGACGTATTGAATGACGTGGATGTCACTCCTTATGATTTCGTTTCCGGGATGAGTCGACATTTATATCGCTCATGTTTGTTTTTTGTAAAGGACACGTCCTAGTTATTTGTTATTACCATTAAATACATTTATTTTCCTTTTAAATACTTTATTCGATCCATACACATAGAAATGAAGGAGATCCCACAACCAAATCAAGGAGGTTGAATAGATGGAGTCGAATGCGCATGCTGCCGTCTGGAACAGGCGCGGCGGCCCTACCCAGCATGCATAGCGCGCGCAATGCCTTCAGGGAAAAAAGGCGCCATTTTCATCCACTCAATCTATATCATCCTTGACCTTAGTTTGTAAAGTGTTTTCCTCGATAGAAGAATATCACCGATTCGAGTCGTTTCGAGGCTGAAGACGAATTTCCACGTTATTTTTGAGGCTGAAGACGAATTCCTACGTCGGATTTGAATCCAGTAAAGTGTTTTCCTCGATTTTGAACGTTTGTTTGGACTGGAAAATTGTGTTTTTTGGCGGTGATTCTCCAAGATAGAAGAATATCGCCGATTCGAGTCGTTTCGAGGCTGAAGACAAATTCCTACGTTATTTTCGACGTCGGATTTGAATCCAGCATCATTTTTTCACAGTGGTTGAGCAGACCAAGACTGTTATTATTACGTGAGAAACTTTTCAAGTTATCACATCATAAGAAATAGGGGGAGATTGTGAAAGTTAGATTTCTTATGTTGTGATTTCTTCTATCTACCTGAGTGTGTTGGTTTATTTATTTTATAATGTTTATCTCGATCGCAATTCAGGCGTCAGCCATCAATGACTGTGACGGGAAAAACAGCGTTTCCCGTAATACGCATGCGCACCAGAAATAGAGCGCACGATTTGAACAGAGATTAGTCATTCATGACTAATAAGGCAAATCCTTGAATAATCCACCACCAGGGTGAAACCAGAAAGACAGTTGCCAATCAAAGTGATGGATTAGGGTCCTGCAAGGGAGTACCCAGCAGCCCTTGCACCAGAGGATTTAAGCCATGATTTCCGGTTTGGAAATCAGTGTTTCATAAGATTTATCCGAGAACGTTCTGTTTTTGCAGTGACCAATCGGCTAGAAATTGGTCACACCCTCCGAGAACCATTTCAATTAGAGGCCATCCATATTACTGGAGTTTCTGTTGGAAGTGCAAAGTTAAACACCGTCAAGGGTTGCTTGCACAGGAGTCTTTTTGCGTAATAATTGTTTGTTTGTTTCCTAGTTTAGCGATTGTTCGAAGTGAACAATCTCCACGTGGTGAACACGGATCGTTGTGACGGAATCCCAATCCGTCGAATCTGCCTATTTGTAAGAATAATCCATTTTAATAAACCTTATTTCCCCAGTGGAAAAACCAAATCTATTGTGTTCTATTCAATTATTTAATATTTACTTATCATTAATAAACGAAGTCAGATCAAAAAAAACCTCCAATTTTATCCGTCACATGACCACTCGAGATTAATTGTTCCAGTGCCAGCCAATCAAGTCTTCCAGAAACAAAATGACAAATGTACAAGAGGTAATAATATTCCATCAATAAAAAAATATTTCAATCTTTATCTTAATCTTTATCTTTATCACTTTTGCAGGAAATTCTTCCTTCCAGAGGTAGGCCTAGAAGTCAAACTAGTGCTGGTGGTTCGAAACACTGCTGTTTTGGTGTTTGCTCCAGTGATTCCAGGACAGCAGTAAAAAGGGGACAGAAATTTATATTTCATCCTTTTCCAAAGCCGTGCAAGTTGTACAGAGATCAACAAGTCCAGCTTTGTTTGGGAGAGAAAATATCATCAACTCATCTCCATGACACCCAATGCATGTCCATCTTGCTCAAAATGTTTGAGGTGGATATGTATTTAGCCAAACGTTCGGATGGAAAATTGTCGAAGATGTTAGATGTGACTAGGTCAACTTATATCTGCAATTTGCACTTTGTAAATCAAATCGGGCTTACACCAGAGCAACCAGAGCCACTACCAGCAACCGCTAATGAAGTAAGAAGAATTTCTAAATTAAAAGAAAACATGTATTTCATGAAAACCAGTTTTTAAAAAACTTGATTAATTAATTTTTAATTTTTTTAAATTTAAAAAAATATTGCATGACTGGACACCGTAAATTTTTTTATTACCAATATTCTGAGATCTGAAATTATGAAAACATATTTTTTGCATAACTTTAAACCGTAGATAATATTTGAAAATTTTTCATGATGCAAAAATATTCTTAGCAACTTTAGATCTGTCACGATCCGATACTCTGTTAAGTTCCGCTCTATTCCTAATTTTCTTATAAATTCTTATTTTTATTTGTTCTTCCTTTTTGATTTGGTTTTGTTGTTATTCAACATTTTCTATCAGGCTTTTCTGTTAAATATAAGATTTATTTATCTTTTACAGCTTTTTCTGTGTTTGTTTACAATATTCTAGCCTCAGAACACACCTTTTGGCCTTAGTGTGAATTTCCACTGATTTGATATCATTTAAGCCCTGTTGTAGAGGCTAGATTATTTCTTTCCCTATTAATTTAAGTTTTCTATTATTTTACAGTTATTTAATTAATTTTATCAAGTTTAACTCATAAATCTAACATTTATTTACCTTTAAGCTTCTTCTTAAATTATTTACAGTTGGTTTAGCCTTGAATGATGTCATTTTACTTGATTAATCTTATATTAACACCTGCTGGAGAGGCTAAACCACTGTCTTTCCCTGTACAACTTACAATAGCCCAGTCTGAAACTCATGTCTGATCTGCATATCCTGTTTGGACTTATGCCAATTGGTGAATCACCTGAGCCACACCTTAATTTCCTAGTGGCTACAGGTGGAATTAACACCAGACATAAATAGCAAATGCAGACCAGAATTCCTCACTCTTGGCCTGACTTCACGTGAGTGAACACGGCCACTTGTCACTTGGAATTCCATAGCAACCTGGTTGGAAACCAGTTAAGAACATCGATGCTATTCATTTCCTACTTCATTTTTATTATCTTTTGATTTCTATTCTTTCTTAACTGTCTTTTCTTACTTTGGAACTCGCAATGTTTATGAACAATGTGATGGTTTCTTTGAGCATTTGTACCAAGCTGTCGACCTTTGGTCACTGTTCTAACGTGGTAAATGATAAATGGGATCTTATACAGTATAAGGACTATAGGTATAGTTGTTGATGAAGAATCAAACCAAACTGCCTGGTGCAAGGCTTTAGGTATCTCCTTCCCACTTTTAGGGTCCATCATCTCACTAAATATTTTTTTTTTCAATTTTATTCGTTGTGAAGTGTTGTATTTACTAGAATAGCACTTGTGATAATATTGAAATTTGTTTTATCTTTTTATTGTATATAGTTTATAAGGCTAAACCTAGTACGCAAGGCATGTAAATCGAGCAAAGAAGTGGACAGATGTGAGAAACAATGTTTAATTGATGCGCTAAATCAACAACAGTTTACTTGCAAGTATGTGTAGTTGCTAAAATCTCTAAATAGACTCTGAACTATGCAAAGTACCTTAATCCCTATTGTTAGCTCCATTAAGTTTACATAGCTATACGATACGTTACAAAACATGGTGCCGAGTTCTAAAACTTCAGTAGCGTCAGCTTGTGAATTAAAACTGACGTTGCTGTTGCTATGACAATTAGCCTTGCTATCATCTAGTGGCGCCTTAAAATTTCCCCCACCAGAATGCAGCTCAATCTGTCCGCTCAAAGAGAGAGCGAACAATGTTGCATACTTAATACTTCAGGGTGTTTATTTAGTTCTGGTAGTTGTATGGTAATACAGTTAAAAGAGCAACATCTTATTTTATCTATCTTCCTCAGGTTGCCATCGATGATAACATTCAATAATGAATCATTTTGCACAAATGCAACATCAGCAAAAGTTGCTCAAACTCAATATTTCAGAATTCTCTTCAATTCACAAGAGAAATGTACATGTCCCATGCGTTGTGAGGAGACAATGTTAACCCCTCATAATAAAATTGAAGTGGGTAGCATTGCTAATGCTGTTTGGTTTGAGATTTCAAGCAATGTTCGAGAGATACATACTGAACAGGAAATTATACCATTCCTAAAATTGTTGTGTGATATTGGTGCAATCTTGAGTATAGTAATTGGTACATCAATTTTTGCTTTCCTCAGTTACTTTACAAAATTGATCAGCATGATTAACGGATTTAAAATTACTTACTAGTTAGGATGCATGTGCAGTCATTTTCTTAACTCCTTACCTCCTTACCATAAGTCCTTATCTTATAGTTGATGTTTAACACTTTTAAAAGTGTTTTGGGTAAATTGCATCATCTGTGCACTTTACATCTCAGAACTGTACTGTGCTTTTCAATGTTTACAATATACAACACCTAGCACATATTAAAATTTAAGGACTACACCTTCTGAGCACTACAGTACTTTCTAAGGTATAGTAAACTGATAAACTAGACTTAACACTCCAGTTTTGTTTTCACACTGAAGCACATAAAACAAAAATTCAAGTTATATTTATGTAAGTTATGGAAGCAATCCAATTACTGTACACCTTATGTTCTTGCTCAATATCAATTTAAATATTAATTTAAACATTAAAAAGAAATAAATTTACTAACTTTTTCAATTACACCTTGCGTGGGAATTGACAGCCACCATCAAGTTGTAATTATCTGTTTTACACAAAAAAGGTGCAATGCATAAGTGTATTCAAAGACTAATGTCATTATTGTAAGTTTTTATTACACTTTTACTATTTAATCCAACACCATTTTTACACTGGAGGTGTAACTTATTACACTTTAGCCTTACGCACTGCTACTCTTTTAGAAGATGCAAAAATGTATAACACATTTTTTACACCAAATTATAAGAAACACTTTTACAAGTGTATCAACTATTAGGTGTATACACCTTGTTAACACCATCAGCATTGCATCTTAAATTTTATAGAGTGCAGTTAAATAAGATCAAATCAGTAATGTATTTATTATATATGAATGTACAGTATACCTCACCTTGTTAATGCATGTGTAATTCTATTTGTCATGAAAGCAATAAAGATGGATAAATAAAACTATGAATTTCATGATTTACTCTACAGTGTGTTAACTTTAAGACAAACTAGTCAATTTTCTAGAAAACCGTTTACTGCATCCAAAAACCAAGCAGATTCAGGGCCGGCCTTAGCCAAACGGCGATCATGGGCAAAAAAAATTCCAAAATTTTCAAAAACCGTTCAAAAATCCTTCAAATCCTCACAAATTTGTTCAAAATCCTCAAAAAATTGTCCAAAAATCACACAGAAGATCAGAGAGATTTTTAAAATTATAGGTCGACAAATCCCCCCCCCCCCCCCTCGTCAAAATCTTCGCAAAAGGGCTCACAATTTTTGATGTGAAACATCTTTAGTGGCGGTAGGGTGTATTTCTGAAAACTGAGATGTATTGTTATGTTTTTTCTGAAAGTATTGTTGCAGAAATTTTTCCCCACTTTAAGACGGAAGTGATGTCATAAACAATGCCGTCAGATTCTTTATGTAAACACTAGGCGGTACGAAATTGAAACCAGGGAAAAACGAGAGTTCTGATTTCCTGCTGTTTGGTGCGTAGC
>JAQFZO010003088.1:0-10641 GCA_034695885.1 Geophilus flavus | reverse complement strand
ATACACTATTTTTTTCATGTTTTTTACCCATTGAGATTTTCCTCATACCGCGACTAAAGATGTTTCACATCAAAAAGGTAGAAAAAACATTTAAAATTATACCCTTTAAAGGTGTAAAAATTTTGGCGACCTCCAAGGTGTAATTTTGAAATTTTTCTTGCAGGTTCAAGTTTAAACCATCCAGAAATGCAGAAAATTTTACCCTAAAAATTGAATTTTCATACTTTTTGAATACAGTAATTTTATCCCGGAGCTGAGTTAAAAAAGACCCAGCTTCTTGGTCATAGGAAGGTTAACAACATCATGTAGTATGCTTTTCTTTTCTTTTAATCTTTTGCTAGACCCAGTACAGTTTCTAAAAGAGACGTACAAGATTGTTTTTCGCTTTTCTAATCAGCATGCAGTTTGTAAGGCTCATGTGATGTCTACAGTAAGTTTCTGTACCGTAGAGAAAAGATTTTTGTTAGAGCCTCACAACCTTTTATCTAGTACATGATTCATTCCAAAAACGAGCATGTGGAGTATGGCAAACATTTATTTGCTGGTGAAACAATCACATATGGTGTATCAGTCAAAATGGTGAGTATTTTAATTTGGTTTAAAAAAAGGTTTTTAATAAATTTAATAAATTTAGTACCACAGAATAAATAGGTCTGACGCACCTTGTTATACGATAGAAGAAAGAAGTGTATGCCAAATTAAGTGCTTTGATCGCAAGATGAACACAGGCGGGAATTCCTATTCTTGCAAGTTAGTTTGAAAAATAAAATACATCGAGACTTAATTTACCCAAAACACATTTCAGGTTGCCTTTTATGACCTTCTCAGATTATCCTGTGTGCAAAGACCGTGACGACATCAAGAATACTTATGACACCTTCATGAACAGGGACTTTTTTGATGTCGACTCTCAATGTCCTTGCCCTGAAATCTGCAATGAAATGATTTACCAAAACACTGTGGAGTCTCAATCATTTAAAACGGGTGGCAATGATTCTGCATTAATGTTATTTTTTAAAGATAATATTATAGAAGTAATAGAGGAATATTATCAGATCACCTTGGTGCCTTTTTTGTGCGAAGTCGGTGGGAGTTTGGGTTTGTTTCTCGGGATCAGTCTACTGAACATGTTTGACATCATGCGCTCTGGTTTTCGATTTCTGCATAATAACGTAATGCGAAGAGACAATCATAACAAGTGTAGCACATTTAACATTTGACTGTGCAAATGCAACTTCTATATCTGTTGCTTGTGTTAGTTTACTGTAAGCTTAGTCAATGCAAATAGTTCTGAAGGCATAAACTTTAATCACGATTCATTATGACAATCAATAGATCTTAAGTTTGCAATAATTCAAACTGATCTACAGAAATTCTTACACATTTTTGAAGTTACACACATGATATTAAATTTGTGAAAAATTAATCAAATGAGCAAATAAAATTATCTGTACATCCAATAAGGCTTATGTATGGGATGACCTTGCAATGCATTGTGGGATTGTATCTGCCATGTTGGATTCTAAAAAATATAAACAACCCATGTGTTTAAGCCATACCCATCACACCGAAAATCAATGAAAAATGGCTAGATCTACTTATTTTAGTCGCATAAGTAATGAATAAGGATAGATATCTTCCAAAAATTGAAAAAAATTGGATATCGATCCTCTTACGTAAAGAAATTTAAATCAAAATATCAATTTCCCATTGTTTCTAGGTTAAGAAGATGGTACCGTACCAAGATTTCCTCACCAGAGCTCTGGAATGATCCCGCCCAGAAAATCCAAAAATCGTCACAGGATAATGAATCTACCAAAATTAATCACTAAAACCCTGAACTACATGCCTGGAATGACCAAAGACTCAACGAACCCTTGTCATTGTTGGTGTTGGCTTGAATAATATTAGGCGTTTGTTTGATAAAAGTAAAAGAACGTTTACTACTCACTACGAATGAATTCCAATACATGTGTTCAGTTACAAAGATGGTGTAGGAGTGAGGCTCTCAAAAACTAAATTTCCCATAATGCACTCATCATACCATTTAAGGTATTAATCCGCTCTAGCCTCAATGTCCAGATAACAATTAATTCTCATTATACATTAATACAAGTTCCAATAAAATACATGGGTTCCAAGTTATACATAAATAGTCCCAACAGTGTTGACATTTACACTTATGTGTGTTACACTTTTATTCTGTAACACCCACACTGGAAATCCAAGTGACTAAAAAAATTATTAGACACTTCATGTGCGATTTATTAATAGTTTTCATTCATTTTTCTACTGACATGTTTTTTTTGTTTTTTTTTTTGTTGATGGATTTATGGAACAGACACGCAAATTGTAGATCGATTGTGTGAATTTAAAATTTAATGGAATTTTAAAAAAATTAATTTTTTTTAATTTTCTTTAAAATGCCATTTAAATACCCACAGTTAAAATTTAATTCAAATTTAATTTTCCAAACGAAAATAAACCGTTAAAAAAAAACGACAAATCAACCCTGGTAGTTATTTTTCGAATTTCCAGTCCGCTAGTGAATACACAAGTTAACTGGAATTTTTGAAAATTGCCACTAGGGGTTAAAACGAGAGATATTTGATGAATTTTTGAAATTAGCGTAGTTTTATTATTTCGAGCGAAAAGCGCGACAAAGCCCATTTCAAGGACAAGACGTGTGTAAAAGTCATCAATACATTTCAAATTACGTACTGCAGAACATTTATTATTAATTGACTCAAATTCGAAACCAATTTTCTTTTCAATTTCAGTCAGTCATAATGGAATTTTTTATTTTGCTTCGTTATTGAGCTGTATACATTATGGTGCCATCTTCTCTTCAGTCTGCTCATGATTGTTAAGGCCCTGGTTACTTGCTAGGACTGATCAGTCTTTATACAGGTAATCAGTGTAACACGGAAGCTGACCTCTGGTCATACTGTACATGATTTTTTAATGTGTACAGAAAGATGTGCTGTGGCAAGGCATTACCAGCATTTTATTGTTAATGGTGCAGGGCTGAACCCGATATGTGAGAGAAAACGGTCACTTAGTATGACCAGTGGTCATTGGTATCAGAAGTAAATGAACACCCAGAAGTATGACTCTCCCATAGTCGTGCAGCATCTGAACAAAATTGCATTGTTCACGCCCTTCGTTTGTCAGTGAGTAATTATAGCACTGCATAAAGTGGTGACTGGTGAGAAAATGAGGGGTTTTGACATTATTGCGCATGCATCTGTTATTTTCGGTTGTGTTACGCATGCGTGCGTCGTTCGAATATTATGACGATATGGTAAGTTACTATGGTAACCATTCAACTTTTACTTAGCTGTGATTGGTGATGGTAAATAAACAAATTATTTTTAATTTCACCACTAGAGTCTGCTAGTGTAGTGACTAGAGACATGACGCCCAAAAGAATGCTAAGTCAGCGAGTCATACCTCTAGGTGTTCATTTACTTCTGTTGGTATACGTATAATAATTTCTCAAAATATGAAACAAAACAAAAATTGAAAAAACTCACCAAATGAATCAAGAGGCTCGCAGTTAAAATGACCATGTGAACGGTCAATTTTCATTACGTATTTTTAATATTTTTTTGCAAAATTTCTGTGAGCCTTCAATTGCGTGGGCCTTTAAGCCTGACATTCAGTTTTTTGTATTACCACGTAGATTTGTTGCCAGCACACGCTGATGGTAATTACACAAACAAATGCCAAAAGCCGGGTCAAATGCTAAAATTCATTAGTACCGTGATGATGAAAGCAAATCCCATGGCAAGGGCCATGGTTGAAAGCTAATCCATTCCATCATCAGTTATACAATAAGTAGGTTTTTGTGATTATTAAATAAGTCACTTTAGGAAAAGTAGGTTTATACCTTTGAGATTGAATGCATCTATTGCGATTTTGACCAAGAAATTGGAACACTTCCGGTTTGTCATGATGGTTGAAATTTTAGGGATTCTTATATGCGCGTTCTTGAATTTTCTGGGGTCGTATGCATAAGAGCTAACAGTCACAAGAGCTAATAGTCATAAGAGCTAACAGTCATAAGAGCTACATTATTTTTTTGCACAAGCGCTAACAGGCGTTACAGCTAATGTGCATAAGAGCTAACTTTCATTACAGCTAATATAGGCTTAAGAGCTAACTGGTATAAGAGCTAACAGGCATAAGAGCTTAGAGTCGGTAAAGCTAACATGCAGAAAAGCTAAACTGCTTTATAGCTAATCTGCATAAAAGCTAAACTGCTTTATAGCTAATCTGCATAAAAGCTAAAATGCTTTATAGCTAACAGGCTGAAGAGCTAATAATTTTTGTATTTTATCAAATTTGCATAAGAACTAATGGTCAAAAGAGCTAATGTTCACAAGAGCTAATGATCAAAAGAGCTAATGTTCACAAGAGCTAATGGTCAAAAGAGCTAATGTTTACAAGAGCTAATGGTCAAAAGAGCTAATGTGCACAAAAACTAACAGTCAAAAGAGCTAATGTTCATAAAAGCTAATAGGGGCAGCTGCGTCTTCAGATTTTTGAAACAAAGTTACCAACAATGAAAATCTACCAAAACTTCGGCCTTGAGTATGTCATTGTTGCAATGTGTCACGTAAAAAAGTAACACGTGATGTTAGACCAGCCGGAAGTTGAGGAGAAACAATGCGTTAGTGAAGAAAGAAACGGACGTGGCCATTGCACCTGACCACGCACGCAGCTGTAACGCATGTTAGCTCTTTGTGCAAAAAAATAATGTAGCTCTTATGACTGTTAGCTCTTACGACTGTTAGCTCTTATGACAGTTAGCTCTTATGACTGTTAGCTCTTATGACTATTAGCTCTTATGACTGTTAGCTCTTCTGCATTTTAGCTCTTATGACTATTAGCTCTTATGACTGTTAGCTCTTCTGCATATTAGCTGTCTTAACTGTTAGCTCTTGTAACCATTAGCTTTTGTGATCGTTAGCTCTCATGACTGTTAGCTCTTCTGCATATTAGCTCTATTGCAAATTACCTGTATTGCATTTTAGCTCTTATGACTGTTAGCTCTTTTGAGTTTTAGCTGTTTTGAACATTAGCTCTAGTGCATTTTAGCTCTTTTGCAGTTAATTGTTAGCTGTAATGACTGTTAGCTCTTGTGCACATTCGCTCTTGTGACCATTAGCTCTTGTGGCTATTAGCTGTCTTGACTGTTAGCTCTTCTGCATTTTAGTTCTAATGACTGTTAGCTCTTGTGAAAAAATAAATTTAGCTTTTCTGCCGGAATTTTTAGCTCTTATGACTGTTAGCTCTTGTGACTGTTAGCTCTTCTGCAACCACTCCATTGGTTCATTATTAATTCATTGATTATCATTGTTAAATCATTAGTTCATTGTTAGATCATTAGTTCATTGTTAGATTATTAGTTCATTGTTAGATCATTAGTTCATTGTTAGTTCAGTGTAGGTCATTAATTTATTGTTAGATCATTAGTTCATTGTTAGTTCATTGTCAGATCATTAGTTCATTGTTAGTTCATTGTCAGATCCTTAGTTCATTGTTAGTTCATTGTCAGATCATTAGTTCATTGTTAGTTCATAGTTAAATCATTGGTCGATTGTTACTTACTGCAGAGAAGAGTTTATTGCAATAATTTTTATATGTTTAAAAATAATCAAAAATTGACCCCGAACTCTCTTTTAGTCAGGGACTGTAGGCCAACAATGATTACTAGAAAATTTTCTCCACTCATAAAAACTTTAAAACATCCAACACCAATGGAAAGGCAGAAGGCGAGGAAAATTTTCAAACCAACGACACATTTACAACGAAGTCGACTGGCCATGAAAAAGATTATTCGAAATACAATCACCGAAGAATTGGCGGAAAATAAAAATAAGCCAACATTTTTTAAAGTTCTAAACAAATTTCTCAGAAGGGGACGCTGTCTTTGTTCATCGTTGTTTATATTTGTCGCTTTCATATCCGTGGTTTGTACTTATCAGATTGTCGATCGAGTCATTTATTATTTAGAAGAACCGACAGCAACCAATACCCTCGTTATAGAAGAAGTGAAAAATTACTTTCCCACTATATTTTTATATGTGAATATTGCGTACTCTATATTATTTGAAAAATTGGAAAAAAGTAACTACACATCATTAAAACGTATTGTTTTTCATACAGCACATTTTGCAATGGTAAGCTTGAAATAAAAATTAAAAATTTAATGTAAAACACTTGTTTTGTAGGATAAATCTCGAATTAATTTGACGATCGAAAAGCACGATACAATAGATTCGTTCTCTATAAAAATATACCACAGTAAAAGAATATTTTAAAAGAAAGATTAGCTGCATTGACTCTCTCATTGCTTATACGTATCTGATTTTACCAATTTGATTACGTCGACAAAATCTTATTTCAGCTTAAGCCTAGTACTCACAGTTAGTGGGGCTGTGCATGGTATCTGTTTCCCAGGCGAAATTGAATTCTTTCGTGACAAATGTTGCAGGAAAAAATTGAATTCCTTTCGGGCATGAAATTTTTCCGCATAAGAATTTTTTGCAACCGGCCGTGACCAAATATGACTGGTCGCGACCTACCAATCACAATACAGTAACAATGCTTCTAAATCATCGTTGTCGTCATAGCGCATTCCACGTACGACGCATTTTGACTAGGTTTTACAGTACGGAAGACATGTTGTGAGTACTTGATCACTTCCGTATGCAAAATCTTACAAACGAGACACCCGACTGAAATTTTTCTTCATCTGATGTACAGCCCTTAAATTTCGGCCACTTAACATTTTGTGAGGAAGTTGCTGAGTACTAGGCTTTAACGGAAAACATATAAACTTATACCAATATACAATATTTTGATTGAAGCCATGATGGAAGCCACTGTTTTATGATAAAACAGTGGATAGCATAAAAAATGGATTTTTGCTCGAATCCAATGACATCTAATCAGTGCTGCCGTTGTGCGGGAAATTTCCCGAATTGCGGGAAATTTGAACGTGTGTGGGAAATTTTGCGAGAAATGAGATTTTGCAGAAAATTTGCGGAAAATTTGAACCTGTGGGAAATTTTGCGGGAAATTTGACTTCAAATGTGGCAATTGTAAAAAAAAATGAAAAAAAGAAATATTTTTTAATCACAGTCATCTTTATTTCCACTTTACATTTGTTATTATTTATTTATTACATTGGTTTGACCATGTTTAATTGATTGGCCATCGATTAATAGCGCCCCTATGTTTTGAATATATAAACAAAACGACTGTCATGGAGTCGATATCGATCGACACATGACCCGATATTAGTCGATACAAGCTGATATTAGTCGATACGACCCGATATTAGTCGATATTTTAATCTATTCTCAGAAGTCGATACGTATAAATATTGCGTGCGGGAAATGGCGGGAAATCCGTAGCCTCGGTGCGGGTATTCCAGAATAAGAGAAACGGCAGCACTGGTTTGCGTTTTAGTGTTACCAATTATTGTGTAATGAGTTTTGTCCTCTAGCTAGAGATTCGCGGATGATGTAATGGGATTCGTCCTGCGAATAGTCACTCTGTTGTGAAGAGTGACGCCATCTTCCCAACAGCTGTTATCATGTAAACACACGTGTAGTTTTGCTCCTTTATTTAATTAAAACCACAGTTTATTTTGCCAACAATGCCTCTTTTAATCCAACAAATTGTTTGTTCGTAATAAATCAATATTGCCAAGCAATTTAACGTTATATGTAATACTGTATACAGACCTGCGTTTTTCTTACAAATACAACTTTAATAATGTAAGAAGCAATTACTTACACGTAATAACATTTTTTCAATCAATACTTGCACTTGGTTATTTTGTTCATCAGATACTTCATGACTTTCTCGATGGTCAAGATATCAGAGCTGTACGCTGTTCGCATTATGAAAATTCTCTTATTTTAAATATTAGGTTTAACAAAGGAAGGACACTGATAGAATATTACTTGAGCTGCAATTGTCCTAAGTATAATATTAAAATTTCCACGTTAGTTAACCACTCTTACATCTGGCTAATGACAAGAATACAGTTTTAAATTCAATACGTAATTCAATAATATGGTTGAACAATATAATTGTATTTTTTTCTCAAACATTTGAAGCCAACATGCAACAATGCAATAATCAAGGCCGAGAACTGATGAATGATGATGCAATAGTATAGTAGTCATAGCTGCATGTTGACCTCAATTGCAGTATGCCAGTTATCAACGGGTATTGCTTAACTAGCATTATTGTCTCATATACAATTGTATTAGAGCACCCTAAATGCAAATTTATTTCAGTCTACTCAAAAATTGCAAAGAAAAGCACGTTGTTCCCAGCGGTGGGCGGCCCCGTACCATTACTTCTCCCCTATGAGTGACAGGATGCAGCCCAAGTGGGCAGTTGTAAACATCCTGCAACACGCAGTCCTCATCATGACACCCTATGGCATTAATGTTGTTTTCTTTTAGTTGAACCAGATATTTTTTGCGACATCTTTTTGGCTATTTTTGGATTCGTTTTGCCAAAGTAGCGTGAGTGCACGAGATTTATATTCAACGTAAATACTTGGATTTAGTTTATGTGGATTTAATTGTAAGTTTACGGTTTTATTTTTACTTGCATGATTAAATTTTCTACAGTAGGTACGTATAGTTAGCATTAGTTTATTGTAATATTTTTCTGATCTTAATTTCGCATGTTTAGCTAGTTACTGTAGTTGTTTTTTTTATTGTACTTTGAGAAGTTTTGAATAACTTCTTTTCAGAACTTTCTTTTCAATAACTGGAATATGGCAAAAAACACCTTAGACGGGAGAAAAAATATTCCCATCATCCGATCAATTCCAGGCATAAAGTAAGTCTCACCGACTAATCTGAAATGAAACTATAACCATAAGTATTCAAACTTCCCGTCACATATTTTGAATTAAGGCAGTTAAAATTCATAGTAGCTGCGTTCAAAGATAAACTGATTCTATCGATTCTATCAATTCTCGATTCTTCCGATTAACACACATGATTGGTCGCGATTCATAGCTTAGTCGATTCATAACCTCCCACAGCGGGTTTGGTCGAGTCTTACTATCAGATTTCAAGGTTATGACGTCAATTTAACAGAATCAGATTCACAAGAATCGATTTTAGCACAATCTTATGGAATGCATTACTTTAGAAAATCGATTCACGTGAATCTGATTCTGTTAATTGACGTCATAACTCTGAAATTCTGTTAGCAAAATTCGACCATATCCTCTGAAAGGGGTTATGAATCGACTAAGCTATGAATCGCGACCAATCAAGTGCGAGAATCGATAGAATCGAAAAAATCTGTTTAGCTTTGAACGCAGCTAATGAGATTTACAAATGTTTATCCCGTGTTTTGTCCGGGCCCATGGAGAAACCCCTGGGCCAAGAGGTGTGAAACTTGAAAATACTGCCACACTATCTGTTTACAGTGAATTTTTTATTTGATTAAAATTTCTTTCTACTGTATTTAAATTTAAATTTATAATTCATAAAGATGGCCTCTTAGAAAACCACATCTTGGAGCTAAACATGTGGAAATCATAAAGAAGAAAGTTGTAGATTTACCGGAATCTGAAAATACAGAAAACATATACAGCAATATGTGGAACAAAAAATTACCGAAAGTTCATCGCATGTGTTGGATACTGATGATCACGAGTGCATTATCCCTATGCATTTACCAATGTGGAGAGAGATTTTACTATTATTCAAAGAAACCAATTAAAGTACAGGCAGACATTGATGAGCAATCACTTGGTGATTATCCAACAATTTATGCCCTTACTGTTGCAACAAACGAACTTTTGATTTATTTAGCAGAAAAGACCAAGGCTCAAGTCCAATGTAAGTCAGAGTTAATGGTTAAAGCGTGCCGTTTTATACTTTTTCATTAATTTCTCATTTCATATTTTAGTTTGTGCCAACACATTGCCTTTTTATATGGATAATTATACACAACTAGAAGCAGTGATGAACATGTGCCATTCAACCAAACTTGTCCAAGCTGTGTCATTTAAAGTAGTAAGTAATAAAATTAATGATATTACAACTCCAACACATAAGTTTACAAACTGACTCATGTTGCCTGATATCAATTGTTTCTTTGCTTACAAATAAACGAATACTCAAAATAATAAAAACAAATATACACTGTAAAACTCTGGCTTAGGACTTCAAAATCATGTAAAACGTTTAAAGAAAACTCAGGAAATTAATGAACAAATCTGGCATTTTGCTGTACTCCCTCCTGTTGCAGAAGTATAGAAACTCGTATCATCTGTTGCAAAGTTTAGAACCTTTCCACTCCAATAAAATTTGTACAATGTTACATGAATGATTTATTGTTTAGATGTTTTTTGCCATAGCAAAACCTTTATTCTCTTGATTTTCAGCCATTTCGTAGTTCTTTTGGCTCTTATTTGTTGGTGCACAGTAGTGTTACAACATTGCAATTTGTGGAAACTGGGGATAACCATTGAATTCATGGAAGAATACTTGTTCAAAGATTATTGCCATACATTGGTGCGTTGTTAGTACCATATTTAATGAGAATTTCACAAGAACCGTGAGCTTTAATGCATTCCCACATAGT
>JAQFZO010003087.1:0-10646 GCA_034695885.1 Geophilus flavus | reverse complement strand
ACATCCACTCCCCTCCCCCCACTCCCCCCAACACCACCCATCTCCCCAACCTTCGTCCCTTCAAAAAAAAAAAGAAAGTATGAGTTTGGAGCTTTTTTTTAACGAGCTGCGTCAAATGTTAGGCAGCAATTTCTTTAAAATAAATGACATTTTCTAGTCAATGACGCGATTTTGTGCTGCAAGGCTCTACTGAGATTGGGTCTGGGTAATATTGCAGTTGATGTGACAGCCGGCGTCGTGCGAGCTTAGGGACGTAATAACGCTCGGCCAAGGGGCTTCTTGAGAAGCGCCCCCCGTTCATTCGGTTTTGACATGGACAGAGGATTGCTTCAACCCAGGTCGTGTGAACTTGACAGGCAAAGTTGGGTTGTGCGCGCGTTCAGTTCAATATAGTTTCTATATAGATGTGGAGTGCATAGAGACCTGTAGCTTTCTCTCTCTCTTTTTCTCACTCCTTCACCCTACCTTCGTCGCTATCAGCCTCGATAAGAAATGCTCAAAAGGGGGTAAAAAGGAGCGACCGGAGGTGGTCTAATGTGCGCCTGCAAAAAATGGATTCGAGGCGCGGCGTTTACGACAAAGTTTTCTCCATTGCTAGACGGTACATATAGAAAAGTGTTGTTTTGTCGATAGGCCTAATCTCCCCGAGACTTTGGATATGGGCTTAGCGAATAGCGAGCTCGCAGTCGCACACAGAAGGCACAGTATTGCAGTAATTATAAAATGTTGTATTGGCTTTTAAATGCAATTTGTTAACAAATTTCATTTATGTTATGCGGAATTAAGAGTGGACATATTTCATATTTAACCAACCGAGCTTAATAAGGTAATTGTGGAAGCTGGCAATAATTTTTCAAATGCAGTGCATTGAGAATAAGGCATGACTCACATTAAATCATGCATTCGTGCTAATTCATTGGATAGCGTGAGGGAAGATGCTGCAAGACATTAAAATTAAAAATTAAGATTAATCTCTCTTGTTATTTCTAATGTGTTTTTCTCTGAGAAGTTAGCAAATGGTATTAACACGGACTTTGTTGGTTTAATCGAGTGTTCGAGATGTAATTTTCCATTTGCAGCATGCCGTGTTTTCGCTTCAACATCAGTTCTAATGATTATTAGCAATAATTATAGCTACGATGCTTTTGGTTGGCAGTAACACGAGGCTTTAGTATGATTCGAGATCTCACTTTTTATACATTTTTTTCATGTCTCTTTTTTTTTTACTTTTAATTATCCAACTTTGTTTGATCGAACAAGTAGCGGATAATCTTTGCTGAACCGAGACAAGCCGTTTTTCTTTATCAATTTTCTGCTATCAGAAAATATAGATAAATTTATACCTTCTTTGCCAATTTTTAATGATGATAAATAGCACATGAAAAAGAAAGTGCAACAAAAATAAAAAGAAAAAAGCGAGAGCAGAGGAAGGAAAGCACTTTTTCCTGCATCCATCGCCAGGGCAAAAGAAAAAAAAATCAATAAAAACTTTAATGATATTTTTGCTATAAACTCTTCTCATAAAATCTAACTTCAATAAGTAAAACCCAAAATTAGTATCGTAAATTGCAAAATTCTTGAAAATAATTAACAGCTCAGTCAATCAATGTTGGGACAACGAAGACTCAAACATCCGAAACATGCATCAATGATTTTTTTGTCGTTAAAAATTCGCCTCGAGTCGCCATTTCATGAATAAATAAAAATGGCAGTCATTAAGAAAGATATATTACTCCTTCAAACAACAGTTTAAATGCCTTTTACGTGTTTTTGTTTTCGTGAAACCGCAAAACCAAAGGTAAGAATTCCACAAATACCGCATTTGAAAAATGCTGACAAAAGCAGCAAAATAGAAAATTCCTTTTAGTCGGTCTAAAACGCTATTGCCCCCATTTTCCCACTTCACTGCACACGAATTTTCAAGGTCCCTCAAAAAATTCCAATCTCCCAATCTCCCAAAAGGCCAATTTATCCTTCATCAAGCGACAAAACGATTGACATTCAATCAAACACACGGTCGAATGGCGGGTAAACACTCGACAACATTAGCATTAAATAGGAAATATTTTATTCCGACGATTTGAACTTTGTGCTTGAAGGATGATGGATAATGCACGGAGGTTCTTAGCCAGACCACAGTTGCATTAGTGCTTTTAATATTTAAAAATGGCAGATGAATTATGTGCGAGCAGAGTTGATTTAAGGTTTACAATTGATGCTATTTGTCAATTTCAAAGTCAGTTTAGGCTTGTGACAAGAAACGAAAATTGATTCAGTAATAATACCGACTGCTTTGTAAGTTCGATTGCATTTTTTTCTCCCTGTCCCTATGATAGTTTAGATTTCATGTGCCAACGTGAATTGGTTCCCGCTGAAATAAAAGAGCAGTTTGTCAGCACATGTGCGAAAGCTCATCAAATATGATTTACCCGTTACATTAACTTTGATTTATTCACTGTCAATTGCTGCTTCACCCGACATTCATATATCATCATTTCTCAGATATCTGAAATCATTGCTTCTATAATTGCGGGTCTGATTGTTTTGAGAAACAAATAATTTATCAAACTTATTCCAAGGGATGAATAAATGAGGTGGAAAAAAAAATATTTTTTTTGGTCTATGCTACTTCCTTATACCGTTGCAGAATTACTGCAGTATTTTAAATGAGCTATACGTTTGGGAAAAATTTAGATGGAAATTTGATCAAATATGATTGAAAAAGCAAAACAAGCTGAATAGAGTACTCCGCTCATTAAATGTTAAGGAAGTTTTTCCATTGGAACGCAACTAAAAATAACCAATGCTTAATAGGTCACTTCAATTTATATCAGGGGTCAAATTGGTTGAATAATTTCCATAATTAATGCGAGCTTTCAATTTCAAATGTGTAATTAACTTTTTTTTTCTTTTTTGGTCTAATTATCATTTTAAATAATTTCCAACAAACTTTAAAATATTAAAAACGTTATTTAATTCAACCACGAAATATTATTAAAAGCGAAAGAAATCAATTTCCCCTCTCTTAATTTTCTCTATTTACCCTCAAACTAGTTAAAACAATTTTATTTTTTTTTCAAATACAAAATTCAATCCAAGACAACTTTTAACCCAAAGAACAAACACTCAAAATCTTTGAGTTAACCAACTTGGGAGAGACATTCTTTGATGTACAAGTTTCTACAATTTGAAGTAGAGTGCAAAGAAAACTCTCTCTCGTACTGGATAAGGGCACAAGGTCTACAAGAGGCCCTCGCGTGGATCGATATATTTCGTCAAGATTGGAGGCAGTTCGCTAATTTGTCAAGAGCTATCCGTTTCAGCAGTGCGAAAAGCAATTGGCAGCTCCGTTCTGTCAGCATCTTCCTTCCCGCATTTCACAATAGAAGTGAACATGGACTTGGAATACAAAACAGAACTCGAAGAGAGCAGAAAAAAAAATATATAAAATGGTTTTTGCCAATTTTTTTTTAAATAAGTTATTATAAAGCAGAAGTTGTAGTGTTCGCTTTAAAATAAACTTGGAGGGTAATTTTATGCTCTCGAGATTAATCCCGATATAAATTTCTTTCGCGAGGTTAATCGAACTTTTTTGATTTCCAAGTGTTGAATGGAATAAATTATATTCGACTGAATAAATCTGGTGGTGAAAATATGTCAACTTGATGTATTAGACGTGCGGGACTATACATTCCGGAGTCAAATGGAAAAGGGAAATGTTTTAAAAGAATATCTGATTTGCCGATTCCTTCGAGGGTAACTCGCAAAAGAAATATATATGAAGTGGCAAGTAGTGACAAGGCAGGTAGAAAAAAAGAAAAAAATAGGGAAACTTCTTTTCCTCTTAGAAAAATTGGTAGAAAAAAGAGAGAAGAAACAAATTGGCACACAATTAAGAGTAGCAGCAGAAGCTGCGATGTTGATGGAACTAAAGTAAAAAAAAAAGGAAAAAAATCTTCACTGTGATTAACTATGGACTGGAACGAGTGAAGTAATTCAGGTAAATTGCTGCTAAAAACATTTTTGTTATATAACGACATTAGGATAACTAAATAACCGAGGTTTAGCAAGAAAAAAGGTTGTGTCCTGGTGTGTTGGATTTAAAGTCCTGAGGGCTTTAAAGATCTCTTTATTGACATTTTTTTTTACCTTTAACAGCAGTAGTTTAGGTGTTGGTGAGTGCAATTTAGAATCCTTAGCTTGACCTCTGGAGTGTACTAAAACCTAGTTGTAAGGAGATAATTAAGAATTCCGGCAAGTGTTGTACAATAGGGAACTATTCTGGTCTATGTCCAGTTAGTCGTAAACTTAAATTATATTTTAGGGGTTAAAGAAACAGCCGTCTTTGTTCCTTCCTTCGTTCGTTCGTTCGTTCGTTCGTTCGTTCTTGAGATAAAAATTCCATGTGATTAAAGATTTCCAATTGCGCTTTTGATGTATGCAAAGATGTCACTACACCAATTAGGAATTTCGCTCTCATAGCAAATGTCATCGAGTGGAAATAATTTATGTAAATTTCTCATTAACTAATTTTAAATTCCCAATAAAACTTATTCTCGTGAAGAGAAAAATCAACACAGCGATAAAACTCGAATTTCAACTCAAATTTCAATTTCCTTGTTTGGATTAAGTCACTTAATTTAATCGAAATCGGCTCGATCCATATAATAAAATAAAAAAAAAGAAAAACCCTTCACATTCCATTCTGTGATCGGTTGGACGGCTTAGCCCGTGATACTCTCCATGCTACTTTTATGGTTCTCGACTGCAGAATTATGGTGTGGTTAGCCAGAAGCTCAAAGTTAAGTCCAATACCACTTGATTGACGAAGGGTCAGCGAGGCACGCGTAATGTATCTGCTGCAATGGTGACGAAGGACAAGTTTATCACGTATCCAACGAGGTGTAGATGGGAGTCGAATCGAGAGATATTGTCAAGCTCGGATGGACCTTTCTTAACCGTATTCATTTCCTGTTAATTTCCTTAAAGAAGCGTCATATATTCCATGCACGCGTCCCATTTTCTTCGTACGATCGACTTGCTTTTATTTCCTTTATTCAAAAAACTCTTATCGTAGAAAACTATGGGGTTTCTATGTAAGGGAAATTTAATATTTTATTAAATAGTTCCAAACAATTTAATTTTTTTTTCTTTAAAAAAAGGGGGACAGAGAAAACAAAAATGTTTTTGTACCATTTACATTTTTTGCTCTTCTTTTGGTGCACCGAAATGGGCGTAGAACTTATTGATTGCACTGGAACTACTGATGATGTGGTTGTTTACACTGAATCCAACAAGAGCCGAGTGGGCAGTACACTGTATACACAGACCGTTCTACGATAAGGATAATGTTCTCTCTATTTTTTGTCGAGTGCAAGAGGACTCGAACTTGCTTATCACCGAGAGACAATTGCACGAAATGGCTTCTTAACACAAAACTCATTTTCTTTTTACAGTTATGGTTGGATTAGTTTAAATTGAAAATGGGCAAAAAATTAAAAAGTAAATTTAAACAACAAAAGATAGGAGAAGAGGAAAACCTAAAGATACCTCGTGCCGCGGGAAAATTCGCATCAAACATTTCCCCCAACATCCCAAAGAATATTGTTTTTATTCGAAAAAACTAAATGGGTACGTCTTATCCTCATTAAAAACAAAATATTAAACTCCGAGCTTTTCCTTTTTTCCCTCCTCTTTTGTTTGTTTTTGAACTGCAAGCTAATTGCATTGGAAGCTGTTGCCAATTTTGCTGTGAAAATTGCGTCGGGTTTTGTAAATACCATCAAATGATATTGGTGAGTGGAGGCTTTATACTCTTAAGCCTGGAGCAGAAATACACAGCTCGGAATTGAGAGAAGAGGAGTAATTTTTTTCTCCCTCCACTGGATGTTTTGTTGGCATCAGAAGAAGAAAATTGCTTCTAAGTGCTCAACATTTAACGAAAAAGGTTAAAAGAGCAGAACGTAAAAAAAAAAAAAAAAGAAATAAAATATAAAAAAAGGAATTATATTTGAAGCTAGCGAGTATCGAAGAAGGGGGAAAAAAACTTTCAGGTTTAACCGAACTCTGGAGTCTCGAGAAGAAAAAAAATGATTAACTAATAGCGTTTTTTTTATATATATCGTTTTTAAATCATCCCACTTTGCAAGTTTTGCCAGCGAGAGGTGACACGAGTTCCGATAAATTTAACTCGAGCTACTTTTTGCTTGACAAACATTTTGAGTCATCTATCCAAGCATGCAACATTAGAAGTAAAGTTGAAAAACATGCACTGAGAGAAATCACTTATGCTGCACAAAGAAAAAAAAAATAGTGAAGAATGTTTTTCCCCCCTCCTGCTCAGCTGCAAGATCTTCCTAAATCGATTTCTCATATGTCTTGTGCCAAGATTACAAGCCCAAGGATATTATTAAGTTGCATATTCCTGCTAACGTTTCCACTTCTTTCACAACTTTCTACTTTTTTTGTGGCCTCTCTCTTTTGGATGTTGTTCCTCATGAACATTACTCCAGGCCTCTGCATTTTAGGGTATTCATCTGAACTGGTTAAATTTACTTCTCTTTAAGCTACATTTTAACCCCGAGGAAGGTAAAAAAATATATATCACCGATTTTGGCGTGAAGTAAGAAATTGTTGACTGAAACAGGCATTTTTTTTATTTCTGGGAAATAAAATCTTTCGACACTCGAAGAGAAACGTCATAAGCGCCAAAACCTTTACAGCGAAAATGTTTTAACTCGGGGTAAGATAAAGTTGGTTTGAGGCTTATTTCGTCAATGCACCTACTCGAGAAAGAAGTGGGGGTTTTTTTTTACAGCTTTCTTTCGAACTGTGTGTAGTTTAGACGTGTTTGTTTGGTGTTTGGAAACCATTGCCTAAAACGTTCGAAGTACATCGCAAAAAGTTTCTTGTGATTCAACTTTAAAATTTTTTTGATACGAAACATCTTTACTGGCAGGGGGAAAAGTGACGTAATAATAGGATAACAACAAAGCTACGACAACAATCCAAATTCCTGGTATAAGACATTGCTTTACAACCAATCATACAACAGATGTAAGGTAGCCGGAAGCCACGGATACCAAAAAAGTACCCTAACGCCATCTGGCGGAATTGTTTATAGAAAACAAGCCTATTAGGTTAGGTTTTGAGTTGGCCTGATACCCCATTCGCACTGCCACGAAAGAACTAGTTTTTAAGAAAGAACTAGTTCTTAGAAATTAGTGCAAACACTTCTAGCTTTAATTTAAGCTAGCTTAACTTGCTAGGAACTAGATAGTCTCTGGCTAGTTTGCCAAAATAGATTTTTGGTTTGGGCACGGTTATCTACTAACCGTGGTTTCGGCTAACCTGAAATTCCCAGAATGCATTTATACTGATGCATTATGGGAAGAACATGAAAACTTGCACGAATGTTTTGGGAGATTTTTATAGTTTTCACAAACACAAAAGCTAGCAATAATATCATAATGGTAATATTACAAGTTACTTATCCTCCATATTATTTTGCATTAATTACGTCTGTGTTTATTGATTAGTTAGTCTAAACCAGTTTTTCCAGTGCGAACAGTGTGGCCTGAATGAGATGGCTAGGCTAACTGAAACTGGGCTAACCTGTGTTTAAGCTAGCTCTAAATTATCTAGCTCAGGCAGTGCGAATGAGGTATAAGTTATGGTCGCAGAAATCTGCACTTTGATTGCAGCTTGTTCAAATTGGAAGGGAGAGTCTGAAAGATTTGAAAATCACCACTAGGGGTTGGAACTGTCACATTGCATCAACAAGAAGTTAAGATTTACACTGTGAAATGCATGAAATTTGATTGATGTTTACGAATTTATTACTCCCTGTCGATACAATGTGACAGTTCCAACCTCTAGTGATGAAATTTGAAATCTCTCACTTCCAACTAGATCATGCTGCAATCAACATTAAGATTACTGTGACCATAGGTGTACAATAAAATGAATGAGTGCCAAAGTGCAATAAAATGGATGAAAAGAATTAAAACTAAAACGTTGTATTTTCACACAGGGGATCTGTTAACCTGTCCTTTACCAAAGTGCCGGGGGATCACCTCAGGAACCAGAAAACGCAATCAAAACTAAAGACGTTTCACATAGAACATCGTTCGCTCGAGCCCTGAGCACTCACTTATTTTTTCACCTTTTCTCAGCATTACCCATTAAAAATGCCGGACTAAACTAAAAGGCAATGTAGGAAAGCCCAAAGAGAGACTATTTAAATTCGTTCAAGCATAATTGCAAAATTCCAAAAGAAAAAGCAGAAAAAAAATTATCATAAATCACACAGCATGCCATAACATTTAAACCGAATTGTTTAAAGCTTGTAAATTGTACTGGCATTACCAAGCGAGTGAAATTCGCTTAGGTTATGGTTGTTAAGTGCAGATTTTATTCTTCTTACATAGTTTTAATTCATTGATATTAAGTTAGTGGCGAAATTGATTGAATCTGTTGAAAACAGATGAGGAGTGGGGAGTTCAATCATGGGTGCGGGATGCATTGCCTTTTTTTTCTTCTCTCTCTCTCTCACTCTTTTCCTTCTCCTTGGATTCAATTAAATTTTCAATTCACAAATGTTGGTGAATGTGTGTGTGTGTGAAAGTAATAACGCCTTTTTCGTCTTCTCAAACTGCCTATAGTTTCCCCTTGACTGATTTTCTTGAAATGAGTTGAGCTTTTGTCGGCTGTGTATCTTCCTTCTCCAACTTGCACGCAGCAACGAAATACAACCGATGAAAAGATGCCTTTTTTTCTGTCCACTGCAATTGACAATTTTTATAATTGACGATGAAAAAAAAAACTTAATGAGTTTTGAGATCCAATTATATTTCAGTCTGGGGAAAAAAAATGTATAGAAATTGTCGCCTGCAGTAAAAAAAATCAGTTTATCTCGAATTTGCAACTTTTTCCCTCTTGTCTTCTTCAATTTTTGTCTCAGCTGCAGCTTATTTTTTATAAGTATATCAGTTGCTTGTAATTTTTTCGCATCATTTATTCGCCAGTTTGCAAGTAAAATGCCACTTGCAAGTGTGCGTTGACTGGGTTTTATTAGGGTGTGATATTTGTGATGCTGCAGTATCAGCACTGGGAAAAACAAATCACATTTTTGCATGTTCAAGCAAAGAGAAAAGAGCAAAAAAGAAAAGAAAACACTTTTACCATCTAGTTGCAGGTCTATCATTGGAATCAGTAAATATGCAGAATTTGCCCTTTTCCTTTATTTCATTTTTTTTTCATATCTTATCACTGTTTTATGTCGACTTCTCCAATTTTATTCAACAAAATTAAGTTAAAGGATAAACACGCGTCACTTTAAATTAAATTTTGTCACTTATTACGCAGTTTGTGATGTAATTGCGCTTTAACAGCAGCAATGCAGGAATCATTAATCACGGAAAAATGTAAACAAAAATATTAGAGAAAATCACTGTGCATTACACTTCCCTTAAATCAGATACCCGCCACTGCACTGCGAAGTTGTTTGGTTTGTTTAAGATCACTCGCACCACCTGAGGCCTACGTGACCCATCACAAGACCGAAATATACTCGAGTCCAAAACAAACAAACAAAAATAAACTTTGTACAAGACCGATATAATACCCGAGTCAATAACTTTACGCAAGTCCAATAGTCTGAATGGAGCCGCTCGACAAAACAAAACACAAATGAGAATAAAAAGAAAACACGAGTGTTTCAGTTTGAGTGCAATGTTTGGAATATGAAAATATGCGTTCTCTTAAAGATAGGGTAGGTATCTTGTTCTTGAACTAGGAGAAGAGTTGGAAAGAAATGTACTTTACCGAATAGAAAAACAAACGTCTTTTGTTTTTTTTTAGGCTGGTAAGTGTGGCGTGTGATGGGACTAAAGGAGCGACAAAACAAATTAGAGTTTTTCTGCAATTGCGTTTCTTCGACGGTGATAAATAGTCCATTGATCGTCGACTATGAGCAAATTTATCCAGTGAAATTTTGTTTTTCAATCATTTTTTCCTTTTTCTTTATAGCCAGCTATAATCGAACGTTTCACGGTGTGTATTTATTTGTTCTGTAAATAAATTTGATATTGAGGTCAGAAATCGGATGTTTTACTGTTCCCTCTGCAGTACTGCGAATGTTTCTCTGTCACGCACACGAAACGTCTTTGTCTCGGGTCCACATCTCGTGATCACAGTAATGCTAATATAATGTTGATTGATTTGTGGATGTCGCTCATGATAGACATTTCTGCAGCAATAGAATATTCCAAACATGCAATCAAAATATTCCATGCGTATATTCAACTGATTAGAAATATTCCACGAATGTATTACTATGTGCATGTAATATTTCGAAATATTCTGTAATAATTGTCTGTTTGGATTGGAAATGTCCCTCGAGGAACATGCTTTTAGCAAGGGATTGGATATTTCAAGTGGAAGAGGATTATTTCCATTCAAGAATAGTTTGGTTTGTTTGTTTTGTTTCATCATGTTATCGAAACATTCTTTGCATGTAAACTGCTTTGTTTGGATTATTTCTGAAGGGAATATTCAGCCGACTCGAAATATGCCACAAATGTAAATTTTCAAGTTCCGTATTGAAGACCTTAAGCAGAGTCAATGGAAAGAATGGTCTGATCACT
>JAQFZO010003086.1:0-10650 GCA_034695885.1 Geophilus flavus | reverse complement strand
TCGACGAATTAATCACCAGAGTTAATTACTCACGTTCGAACGATTGCGACCGCGCTCAAAGTCGTAGGAATAGAAATTTTATGATTCCAACATACTGTATCATTCATAAATACGGCCGTGAAACGAGTTTTATTTTTCCAAGCAAACTTTGTTACCGTGAAACCGGTATTAATCCATTCTCCTTTAGAAGAGAATTTATGACAATCTTCAACCATCGAACGTTTGTCTGCTCACCTGTGATAAATAAAATACGCTACGCGCTACGCTGCACACGAACCGCGAACGGGTTCTATCAGCGCCATCTAGCTTTTGCTTTACAAACCATTCCCTCCATCTCCCCAACACTGAAGTTTTGAGAATGTAATGTTTGAAAAGTACTTACGGTCTGTAGCAGATCTAGACGATACGGACTGTCTGTAGCAGATCGATTTCGACGTGTTTTAATGACACGTCGACGTCGAATTTGATTAATTCCGAGCTCACGAGAACGGCAACGGGCTGCAAATTCCATTTTACACTTCGCTGATGAAATAGAACAAGAAAAGGTCCCTCGACTTCGTAAATCATCCACGTCTGCTAGCTTGTAGTGTATTTTACAAATTTCGCGTCGTGACATCTTCGAAACGTGACGACCGATATGCACCTTCGATACACTTGAGTCTGCCGCTGACGTCGAGAGTCCAGCACGTGGTGCCATCTCTGGATGGAATTAAACACTTATTTGTTAGCGCCGTAAGAAAAAACAAATTGACATCGAAATTTAAGATAATTGGCCGTCGCCTGGCCACAAGCGCCTGGAAACTTCCGATGAGACGAAATCTAAAAATGTCGTATTAAATTAAAACTGTAGGTACTTTCAAAAGCAAAAATTTTACTAAAGTGGCTTATGTAATGAGTGAATGCATAAGTAAATAAAGTATGACCACTGTGGTATGACGCTAAGCCAGGAGCCTCGTTTTCATCTGCTCACAGTCAGTGTTGTAAAGTCAATAGTTTAATTTAAAATCAAATTTATTTTTAAATGCCTCCATGATAATTCGAAAACAAATTTTTTACTGTTTTTGAAATTGTGATAAGCGGCAATAAATACTCCCAACTCGTTACCGTACTTTACAATTCCAATCCCGGGATTTCGGGATCATAAAAAGGACGGCCGGGATCCCGGGATTGCCACCCCTAGTGCACGCAGTGTAGACGATTAATTATAATTTATAATAATCTGTTAATTCAATACTTCTCTGACATCTGACACAATTCTAAGCATTGTAACTGAGCTCTATACACAACAAGCAATTTTTACAATTGCGAACAATAAATGACGTTGTTTCGGGAGATCTGTCTGTCGATCGATCGATCGATCGATCGATCCATCCATCCCAAGATCGATACTTGCCTCACAACAAACCCTCTGGCGGTGCCGGATGGATCTGCATTACGTCGTAGTCGTAGTCGTACGTACACAATGGCTTGATCGAAGAAATATTTGGAAGTTGGTAGTAATACGGAAACTGCACAAACGTTGGTTAAAGGTAAGTTGGAAGTTGGTTGTACAAAAGAGGAAATTTCTTTGTGCATTTGGTAACACAGTTGCGAAATTCTTTGAAAATTTAATAGTCGATTGTTGTTACATGTTGTACATACAGGGGTATACAAGTAATATAATTGGTTACAGAACGTGTATAGTCTTAAGTTGGTGAGAACGCGAGTTAGAATTTGTCATCAGTTGCACATTGGACGATATCTCGGACACGTTAATAAAGCTTACCTACTTAGTTTGGGGTTTCTGAATTTTCGGTCGAAATTAGTTGCAACGTAGCCGAAATCACCAGAGAGAAGAAAATGCTCACGAATGCTCAATGATAACTGCTGTCATCTGGAGGGTATTATCGGAAGCTAAAATGATGGCACGAAAGCCGAGGGAGGGATCGGGCGAGGGATGCTGCTGCTGCTGCCTAGTGGCAACAAGCAAGACTGATTTAAAATTTTTTTTTATAAACTTAAAACTGAATAAAATAGTGTTCAGAAAAAGAGCGATCTTATTCTATTGGAAAAGTGTTGGAAAAGTGGTGACGTCGTATATATATCACGTGATAAACAGTGTCGAAATATGACTTGTACGAGTTGAATTAAAAAGTGATAAAAGTAATTACGATATGCAAATGAGCTCGGTGATGGACTGACATGAGTGAATGAAGAAACTGACCATATGCAAAATTACTCGACGAATCGTGACTGTTATGGTAAAACGTAAAAAATTGCTAAAGTCATCATTTGATGATTTTTGAACCATGTGGTTTGATGATTTCTTTCTTTCTTTCATTCCAACGCTCTGCATGACGATTTCTCGTAAAAAGGAAGGAAGGAAGGAAGGAAGGGGCGGATGAATTCTGGTGGGCCCAGGGCACTCGATGACTCCATCCTTAATCTGCCAAAGAATCTTTGCAGAGCAATTTTGAAAAGATTTAAGTCAACAAAATAAACTAAACTAAAGCCGAGATGACCATTTCATCCGAGAAGAAGAAGAAGAAGAAAAAAAAGTGGAATTGCGACTTTGCGTTTACACAGTTGGCAAATTAAAATTTTTTGGCAAATAAAGAAAAGAAAGAAAAGAAAAGAAACAGTTGTATTTTCCAAACTCTTGTCAATTTCGCCTTCGCCCCAGGATCTAGTGCCCACTGGTGGCAATTGTGCATCTCGCGTCTTTCCTTTTGCTCATTGGCGGAGCAACGGGACCAATAAAAAGATCAGATGCGGCACACGCGCCAATCTGCCTGGGGCCCCGTTTCGAGAAATTAAATTTTAAATTCAAACAAGAAAGTGAAGGAAGGAAGGAAGGAACTCAAAACTCCGACTCGACGCCAGCTGAACGAACGAACGAACGGACGAACGCTTGGCCACACTAGCGCTTAGGCAGGCCTCCGGCAGTTTCTTACATGAACTCCAGTTTATTATGACTATGAGCTTATGCTTTCGACTTATACATTGCAATTGGACTCACAAGTCAGTTAAAATAAAAGCCTTGCATTCTCTGCCTCCAAAAGTGGAGAGAGAGAGAGAGAGAGAGAGAGAAAAAAAAAATTCTCCACTCAAAACATAAACAAATCATTCCCTTCGAGTCCAATAGTTTCGCCAAACTCTTTCAAAAACATTTGAAATTAAAATTTCCAAATTCAGACATTCACTGCACTGCAATGCACTGTACTGTACTGCAATGCACTGCAATGCACTGTACTGTACTGCAATGCACTGCAATGCACTGCAATGCACTGCAATGCGAGACTTTAGTTATCGATGGTTAGCCGAAATAATTAACGATCAATTTAGCAAGTTTCCAAGTTTCTTTCTTCTCTTTCGTACTACATAAAATCAGTCCGAGTCTCTCGACTACACACTACTTTCGACTTTATTTATCGAATTGCTGGAAATTTTGACTTGTCCTGCTGCTATCTTATCAAGTGCTTGTTGAGTGTTAAGTCGAGCGCGGTGATTCATTGAGCTCATTAGCACACTGGCGCCCTCTTTCGTCACAACAGATAAGCGTTGCAAAAAGACGACACCCACTAATGAAAAGACCAATACGGGGGTGAGTTTTATCGCCAGACGACGCCTTGGCACACTCCAGATGAGACGCAATTGTAATTTAAAATAAAAAAAAAAGAAAAAAAGCGAGTGGTTTGTTATCCCATTAAAGCACGAGGCAATTATGAATGAAAAGAAGAGAAGAGCGCATGCGCACAATGGCGCAAATTCCTTTCACTTGTTTACATTTAGATTAAGTTTCTAGTCAAAATTCCCCAATATTACCTGATGAGGTGTCTATTCACGGCAAGAAACGAAGGAAAAATTGAAGGAATTTGCTCATGTGGAATAATAGTAGACGACGAAGACGACGACGATACGATTCAAAAGTGAATGGGAAGACAGAAAAATTTTTTTTTAATTACTCCTCCTTCCCGCACAAAGATAAGTGATATTGAGATGACGAAGCTTAAGTTTTAACTCCAAAGATGATTTTTCACTTTCCCTCCCCCATTTTCTTTGTTCTTTATGCTTTCTTTTTTAAACGCTGACTCTCCTTTTAGCCTTAAGAGGTCTAGATTTCATCTTTTCGCCCACGCCATTATGCAAGCACAAATGCACAATTTCGTCGTTATGCCAAGCACAAATCCCAAAGTCATCACTAAAAATTACACACTTTTAAACGGATAAAATTATTTTTTCCAAAACATTGCACACAAATAACCTTGATTTAAAATTTGACAGAAAGAAAAGAAAAGAAAGAAAGAAAAAAAAAATTATAATAAAAAAGACAAAAGAAAGAAAGAAGGAAAGAAGGAAAGAAGGAAGGAAAGGGAGAGAAAAAAAAATGCAAAATTAAACGTCGCAAAAGTTGCACTTTTCGAGATTAATATTTTCGGAAAAGTGGAAGCACTTAATAAAAATGACATCACCACTTTGTACTCGTGAGTTGTTGACTCGGTCGAGGTACTTAACGACACCTGTGGAGGAAAAGTGTAAGCGACAAACTTGGATAGAGCCAACTTGATTTAAAGTTTTCAATTAAGCTCCGAGAGCAGCCATCTAACAAATCGCTGCCCTTTTCTCACACTTTTCTTTTCACAAACTCCTAAAACTGCTCACCGTTAACTATTATGCGTCTCGTGCGCCACCCCTCCACCCCCTCCACCCTCTTTTAAACTAAATTGGCTGTAAAAAAGGAAACATGAACAACATAAAAAAAAAACCTAATTCACTCAGAAACCATTCATCTAGTTTAAAGAGTCTTGTAGAAAATAAGAAATAAATAAATACTTGCTCGTCTTTCTTACGTCACCTTGTTATTGAGTAAAAAATGCAACGGATTCGAAATGAAAAGCAAATTAAAAATTGAATCATCGTTAAAACTAAAGTTTGACGTCACCTCAAAAAGTTTAAAACAACATTTGCCTTTTTTTCCCATTAGATGATGAATTTGTCGGGGAGAGAGAGAGAGAGAGAGTGAGAGACTTGCGGCATCATGCCAAACTATCTTTCCATCATCGCCATTTTTTTAATTCCACGCAATAATTTTACATACCCTAAGACCACGCCTTGAGAGGTCATTTTCTTTTCCATTCTGCACGTCTCGAGAGACTCGTGACAAATTCATTACTTTCTGAAAACAGATTGCCAACGAAATTATCATCGTGTGCAATCTTGTTTTATTTTTTCGGCCCAACCCTACCCATAAAAAAAGGAAATGTAAAAACGAAATTTGCATTAATGACCCCACAGGTCGACTTGATTTAAATTTGTTTTACTCGTGTCACAAAGCATTCTATTCGTCTAGAGCGCCGCCACGTTCGTTCTTTTAAATACCTACCTACTCCACTAATGTGATAAATGGAACGCTGCAAAAATATAAACACAAAAACATTTCTCTCTCGTCTTTGTTTTACACAAACTCCCACAAATTGCGATCGATCGATGTGTATATATTTATATTTTTTTTTTGTTTTTTTGTTTTTTTGGAAAAAATGGGGGGGCAGAAAATATACCTCGAGATAAATACCATGGAGAAACAGGCAATTCGAGCATACGACTAAATTTCCGAGTAGTAATTGCAAATGCTAAATGCTTTTTCCATTTACATTTTAAAAAGGTTTGAAAGAAAACAATAGTTACGCGTATACGTAAGAAGAAGAAGAAGAAGAAGAAGAAGAAGAAGAAGAAGAAGAAGTAGGTTAATGCACGATTGTGTTTTAGTAAAAGGATCGAGGTCTAGTCGATCGTTGGCTTCGCGTCGAAATAATAATAATAATAATAATAATAAGCGAAAGCTGTGTGTTTGTGTTTGTGTTTGTGTTTGTGTTTATTTTTTTTCTTTCTTCTTTCATTTGACACTCGTAGGGCTACGGCCTACTCATTTCCGCAAATGTTTTCTTCTTTCTTTGCGACCAGTCGTTTCTGAAAACAAATTTCGACTCGACATTTCACCGAGCGGAAACGCTCGAAAGTTTAAGTGGTTCTAAAACAAGGAAATGAATCATTGCAGTAAGGTACGATACGGTAGTAGGAGTTAAAAATATAAATCTTAATTTGTTTGTTTTTCGCCCATCATTTACTTTTAACCTCGTTTCTGGTGACTTTTGATACAAATTCGCAGCTCTGCTAGTAAAGCCTTCATTAAAAACTGAAGGTTTTATGCGAGTTTTTCCTAAGCCCCGTTTTCACACGACTTTGGGTAATGGGACATAAATGAAACTCGAAATAATAACAGTACCGTAAGTAGAAAAAAGAAAAAAAAATTTCTCGTAATTGCATCGAATCAAAATGGCTAGCTACTACTCTACTGCGAAGGTGGTTTGCGCCAGGAAATATTCGGCCGTAAACTACGGCGGCAATTGTCGCGTTGCGGTCACATTCGTCATAAATTAAAGCATTTCGTATAGATAGTACAGTTGGTTTGTGTAGTCAGCCATGTTGAATACGGGATACTAAAATTAAGTGCTGCAGCTAATTTGCTAAGCGATCGTCGAATATTCACATCGAGCACTCGCTAAAATACAGTACATCGATAACGCGAAACTGACGTTAATCGTCTTCATCTAAAAAAAAAAAATTCTCATCAAATTTATCAGCGTTCTCCAGCGTCCCATACATGCACAGTACGTAAACTTTGCCTTTTTTTTATTTTTATTTTTATTATTTTTTTCCTCTCCTCACATTTATTTAGGTAGATAAACCACGAGATAGATAAAGGGAAGAGAAGTTAAATTCTCTTAATTGATTGGCTCCATCTCTCACGTTACTCCTTTCGCTTGTTCCACCTTCAATAAAAATTCAACTGATCAATAAATAAACACCAATAAAATTTACAAGTACCACTTTGAAAATTGAATTTCCCCAACGCCATCAAACTTGATGACAAACTTAGTTGGAAAACAAGCAATAATTAACTAACCAATTTAAACCAATTAAAACTTTTCATTTATTAAGCGACCCGTTTTACCTTTACCGTACACCAAGCAAATACCTAATCCCTTTAAATTCAATCTCGTTTAAACTTAAACTTTCACTCACTCACTCACTCTTCCAATTCTTTATTAGAAAATCCCATTTTTTGACTTTAGCACCTTCAATTTCCATTAAAAAACCATGAGTCTGTCCTCTTGGCCCCTCGAGTGCCTTGATTCATGTTCTGCCACCGACACACCTCTGACCTTCTCTTCGGTCAGCAAAAGACAAAGTAAAAAGAATGGACCGAGTCACACACAGGCTCCATTAAACTCCAGTAACCACTGACCGATATCCACAAAATCCTTTCGCTTCTAAAAGAAACACTTTCCATTTCTCCTTTTCATACTTCATTTGTCAAACCAAACGCATAAATGAAAAAGAAAGAAGAAGAAGAATCGAAAAACAAAATTCACTAATAACAATAAAACATATTTTTCGCTTATTTTTTTTTTTTAAGGGGAATTTGTTTTTTTTACAATTTACCAATCATTCTCGTGTTTTTCCAACACTTTATACATAATAAATGACCATATATTGCCAAATGGTTTTTAGGATATGTCCATAGAATGTACACTTGGATTAAAACTAAAAATGTTGCATTGTTTCGTGCTGAGTGTAATTAGTCCATCCTCTCAGTCTTTTTACAACATTTTTATCGACATTTTTTTTTCTTTCTTTCTTTCTTTCACTCTCTTTTCTTCACGAACAAGCCAAATCAATGCACAGACAAAATTATACGAGTTGAAACCAAATTGGCGAATAAGATTTTTTTAAGTTGAGCTTTTAACGATACACAAATAGTTGTTAGTCGAACGTCTTAATCCATGTTAGGTGCTTAATTATTATTATTATTATTTTTTTTTTTTATTTTTTTTTTTAAAGTAAACTCACTCGAATAAGCCTTGTCCACACTTTTTTTGTTTAGTTTACTGTTTTGCGACATCTCGTCGTTTGAATTGTTTGTCGTTTCGCTGATGACGATGCCTGTACCTAACGGCGTCACAATGGCGTGGGACGGGAGATATGTGGCCACCACTGTTCCGCGTCGTAGATTAAGTAAGGACGGCCTCGTTCTCGGCAGCCAAACAAATCACGCGAGAGAGACCAAGGCTTGTCGTCGGGAAATGCACTTTTTGTCAGGTCTTCTTCTTCTTCTTCTTCTTTTCCTTTCTTCCATCGCACCGCTTTACGGTTGTGGAAACATGTTAGCTGTAAAAATAGAAGAGAAGAGAATGTTTATCGGTCGACCGTTTACCCATCGGAAAAGAAAAGAAACATGTAAATTTTTGCCATGTTAAAGTTTAATTAAAGCTGGGGAGGGAGGAAGGAAGGAAGGAAGGAATGAAGGAGCATGCCGCAAGCCGTGTAAATGGGGCTTAAGTTTAATCCATCAACATCCACGAGCAAATTGTTTATGTTGTGTGTTCTCCAAAGTGATTACGTGTAAACCCAAGAAATAAATAAAAAGCAAAGAAAATACCCACTGACCACCAGAACAAACACGAGAAACTCCGAGATTAAAGCAACAAACTTAAACCACCGACCGAGCGAGCGAGCGAGCGAGCGAGTGAGCACTCGGACTAACACTATAGTCATACTCGTGGCACCTTTGATGATTTAACCGCGCTCCCCAACGGCGGAGACTAGACTTAATCAGTCAATTTGCTGTGGCTGCTCATTCTGACAGCGAAAGAAAGAAGAAGGTAATTGAATCAAAAGGCCGCTTGTCTCTTGCGAACCCTCCAGAGACAAAAGACTTGCAGGAACAAACTACGACCAGACCAACCTCTCCCTCTCTCTCTCTCTCTCTTTTCTCTTTTCTTCTCTGCACCAGCAGCACCTGCACAAACTTTTCATCACAAGAACTCATCAGGATAAACACGGAATCCCAAACCAGCAAGCCTAAACCAAATATCACATTCCTCGGGCAAAACAATTTCTTTTTATCTTTAGTCCTGTGCACATAAACAATTAAAACTTGGAAATACGTATGAAATTTTGTGAAAGATTAATCACGAGAAAATGTAAACAACTCGTTTTACATAATGCACAATGTCGTTCGTACGGTAGGTACCGATGGTATGTAACTACGATTCCCCGAGGCCATTTCAGTAAAAAAAGTAAAGATCCAATATTGACTTTTATCATATCCTTTATACAGTACTGTATCTTTTACCTTTAAAAAGGTACAGTAGGTAAATATTATTTTAATTTATTCACATCGGTTGAAAAAATGTCGAAAGATTGTGTGCATTAGCCGTCGTTATACAAGTACCGTACATACTTAGTAAAAATTGATGTAATTCCACTTCGATACGGAAGGTAGCAAGTTTTTTCTTTCTTCTTCTTCTTTTTTTCTTAAAGACGATAGATAATGTGCGTTTTTAGCAAGTTCCAGTCGAGTGTAGTTTGAAAGCAAACAGACTGTTTGATAGTAAATTTATTCCACTATACACATCAATAACAATTTCATTTTTCCTTCTTATTCTTTCTTTCTTTGGATTTAGAATTGCAACATCTGCATACATCAAATAAAATCATCAATTTCAGATGACAGTAACATTCTGGGAGCCAATCAAAAACAAAATAGTTTCATCAATCATACGTGTAAGTTATTTCCGAGTCTATTCCATTTACTTCTTTTCAATAAGCAATTGGCAAACAAAATTGAAATTTATACACCTACACACCGAAAAGAAATGAGTGTGTGGGAGAGACGAAGGCCGACCGTGGTAGCGTTGTTAGCAGTTGTGTTGGCAGTAAAAAGACGGCAAAATGTGCTCGCTCTAGGCTTACGATCGATTCAGTCGATGGAAGAACAGACGCTACGACCGACTCCATTTCCACACCATCCACCCACCTTTCGGTCATCACCCTACTCCCCACCTTGTACCTCGCATTTGTCTCAGATGATGGACCAAACAAACGATTCCACCCTACTCTTTGCAGCCTATTTTATCTACCGTTTTATCTGTATCGGTAAATTTTCGGACGAAAAAATAAAAAAAAAGGGGAGAAAGAAATCATCCTTTAAAGCCGTTCCATTCCATTCCATTCCATTCCATACCGTACCGTATTTATTTAAAATTTAAATGTTCCGAGTGGAGAAAAGGGGGAGTGAAAGAGAAAGAAAAAAAAAAAAAAACAATTTTATGATCTTTATTTAAACTTTGGTTCATTTGAAATTCCAGACTTCTCTTCTAAGGTACCTAGCATAGCGTAATGTGGTTGCTTAACGGCTTTTAATATAATTATTATTATTGCCTTCACATTCAAATTTCAATTCACCTTTATTTCGCCTAAATTCCACCAGATGTCGCTCATTGGACATTTTTCACTATGTCAAAGTTGCACGTGATTGGTGCAGTACAAACTTTTTTTTATTACTGCTCTTTTCGATAAAGCAGCAGGCAACAGCACGCCTGCTTCCATTAGATTAGAGGTAATATTTAAAATGAGCTAACTTGTGTATACAGTGCGTGGGGTCACGAGAGCAAGGGAGTTGAATGATGGAGGTGGGGAGGCCTAATTGCCCCATTGCCTGATGGGAATTCATGGAGAAAGAGCGACCGAGGTGAAGAGGGCGCCACCTGTTTCCTTACTAAACCAATCGAGATTTTTTTTTATTTTTTTAATGTAAAAGTTTTCTTA
>JAQFZO010003085.1:0-10652 GCA_034695885.1 Geophilus flavus | reverse complement strand
GAAATAAATAATTCTGCCCAGATATATCTGATTTTCAACATTAAAAACAAAAATCACCAATCTCAATATTTTCATTTCCTTCGTTCAGGTCTTGATAAATGAAATTTTTAAGTTTGAACGTTGCAATTATTAATACTATCAGTTTTAATTTATTAATTGAATTGCATTACATGAATTGTCGTTACAAGAATCTTGGCATTTTCATTATTTTTCGATTCATCTGTAGATTTAATTATGTATAAGCCTTCTGAATTATCCTGAGCATTGACTTGAACCGAGTGATTAATATTGACTTCACTACCTGAATCATATGCTAACACACGATAGCCTGTTTAGGCATAAGCTCCTCCCGGTTACTAACGCTGTTAGGGTTGCGATTCCCCCTGCTGCAGAGTCAACGCAACGGTCACACAACAACGCAACGCTACACTCCGGATGCTCTTATGCTGGCTGTTTGTAGACGCTCACGTTTCCTCGGACAAATTTAACCTTTGGAAATGTTTAAAACCACGATCTTAGCTTTCACATTGTTTACCACAATCGTAGTAATCAGCAATATCGGGGAGAAACTTCCAAGCCCTACCTCTACATGGTTCCCCCTATTAGTAGGCACTGAGCGGTGTCCCAGTGCTGAAGCAAACATGGCCTACGGGTTATCTTTCTTTTCTTTCCTCACATCTCCATATTTCTGTTTCCGTGTCTCCATTGCTACTTGGATTCCTGGTCGTTCTTTTTTGCTTTGATTTTTGGTTTCTGAATTTTCAGTTTTTTTTTTCCTTTCTATTTTGGTTGTGCCAAGTGTTGTCTCCTTTCCACTTGGCATCGACTGGGTTGTTGTCCCAACAGAACGGAGACACTTGATTGGGATGTCAGGACTTGTGAACTACTTTGAATTATGTGGAAATCTTTGATTGTGTAAAAATTTGATTTGAGGTTATGATCTTTATTTTTGTTTTTTCTTTCTATTTTGTGGTTGTGCCTGTGGTGTCCTCTTCCCAACAGAATGGAGACGATTGGGGGATGTTAAGACATTATGGACAGAACTCAATAAATTCAAAAATCCAGACTCCTGAATAATTTTTTGATCAGAGGTGCAACCACCGTACAAAGGAGAGACTTACACTACTGAACCATTAGGTGTTATTGCCAAAAGGAATTTATAAGTATTAGAATGTTTATAATTTGAGAATGTCTTGTTCAGCACTAAGCTTGGATGGTTTCTGAATTTTTATCTCTGAACAGTCAATTACAAGAGTAGTGTCAGCATAATTTTCAAAAAAAATTGGACACCTTGACTTTATGAAGTGATTGCTGGTTTTTATACATACATTTTTACATCGGCGAGTTTGTGGTTGGGAATCACTGAAAATGGGAATGGGTGCTAGTCATTATTCTTTTATCTGATATCTGATTGCCAAAAATCGTCTTAACCATGGCCTTTCGCTGGACAGGTATGTGCTGTTTTTGGTATTCGTAGTAACCCTTGAACAGTACTATTTTCACTTCCACTTCCTCCTCATCTCCCCACATCAGTTCCTTCAAATCCATCGTATCGTCATCATCTTCTACAGGTGGAGCTGGTAGTGATGGTGGTGATGTTGACTCTGGCGGTGGACGTAGTGGAGGCGGTATCGGATGCCTCTCCCCCAATAACCAAGCGAACCTCGCCCCCTCTTCTTCGAGCCGAAAAATGATTTTGATATAATCATATTCCGGTAAAATATCCACCACCACCTGTCGAATCCCTTCGAACCCACGTGGCATCAGGCATGGCATCGCCCTCCTTTGCACTGGTCTCAATATGCAAAAGGGTAATTGACCAGTGGATTCGGAGCACAATCAATTTCCCCCTGCAAACGGGGCACCTGCAGTTTTCCTCATCATTTTGACTCACCATCCATTCTTACTATAATATCTAACATCCTAGGCTAGAACACCTTCGATTGGTTGATTCTCATTGACAGCACGCCCTCGATCGGCTGATTCATTGTTGTTGTTACAGATGTTTTTTGCTGCTGTTGAAGGGTCTATAGCCATGCGCTAGCACCAGACTTTTTTCCGCAATGTTTGATAATGAGCATAGACCATGGTCTGATTACTTTTCAGTCATAAAAAAAAAGGGAAAACTTTCAGTTTAGTTTTTTCTGTCAAGGAATAACATTTTTCAGACTCATTAAACTTGTTTGAATGAATTTATTTAATACTTAAGATTGTTTTTGACAAGTTTCTTTAATTAATTATAATAAGTTTATGAAGTTTGTTGTTTCGGTAACTTCAAAAACAATCAGCAGATGAGTCGGTTGATTGATTACCGTCATGCGAGACGGGTTCCTGTTCGCTTCACTCTTAACTTTGAACCAATGGAAAAGGAGTAATATTTCAATGAAAAAACCTCTTTTTAAAACAAAGTTTTTTTTAATGATTTTTTCTTTCCTCAAATGCAAAAAATTCAAAATCCATAATTTTAATTATATTTTCCATTTAAAAGTCCATTAATTTGATGTATTGGGCCTTAACCTGTAATAGATGTGCCCCAAAAAAAACACTAATGTTTCATTTATGTGACAAATTTGTTTTTACCTTGTCGATGGCATAAAATACATTACTGTTAATATATTTTGTTTCCTACTGTTGAAAGACCACCTATAATTTTAAATATGTGATGTTCAGAATTATTATTATTATTATTATTATTATTATTATTATTATTATTTGTGACATTAATTAATTATTCCACCTTTTAAAACTTTATTCACGAGGATCATCGATTTAGTATTTGGGTATCAGCTTTTAGTGTTATCCGATGCCTAGCCTCGCTCTCACACGTCACTCGCAGGCTTGCTGTCAGTCGCACGGTCGGTCTTCACCATGTTTCAACTTGTTTCCTTTCGATTTGGCTTTTATTCATTCATGTTTTCAATCACATGCTATGATTCCCCACATGCTGATGAGTCTATGTAGGTAATTAATCGTATTTCTATCCCTTTTTTGATCCTTGGAATGTGAACGCCTCGCAGTTAGGCCTTTGTTCATTGTTTTCGTGAGTAAGAACAAAAGAGTTTTTGTATTTTTCACTCGATCAATCTGTATAACAGTCTTTCTTTCGAATCTAATCTTAAAGAAATGAAAAATACCGTACGTTTCTTTTTAGTATCCATCATTTATGTGATACAAGTTTTTTTTTTAACCTTGCCAATGGTGTAAGAAATAACATTACTGTTAACGCATTTTACTTCTTACTATTGTAAGACCATACGTAATTTTAAATGGGTGGCGTTCAGTGTTGTATCTATTATGGGGTTAGAAAAGTTAAAAGTCGATTTCAGCCATGTTGGACCAACTTACCATTGCCCAACAAGTTCTGCATTCTTGTTTGAAACGTTAATTCCTTCTCTACGTTTGTTCACCACTGGCTACTCTACACATACTGTTTGTCAACGTTTGTTCTATTTAGTTCTAAAATTTCAGTAGGCACATTCCATTATTCTGTGTGTGAGGTCATGTGTAGTGTTAGAAATTACAAATCAGTGCTCAAATTTCATTCTGTAATAAATCATAAAATATGATGTCACTTCCTACATTGTGTTACTACACTTTCTCAAATTTAACACTAGGAAAATTTTCTGTGTTGTTACCTGACATACAACACAATTTTGCCACCTAAATAAGCACTGCAATCAATATTCAAATTATTTAATCAACAATTATGAGGCCATACCTGAGTTAGATAGAGGAAATAAATGGTGGCAAAATTGTGTTGTATCTGAATTAGGCTTAACCATTTACATTTACAGTAAAATGAAATATTATTTTTTTTAAAAGAGGAGAAAAAGACCAGTAGAATGGTGAGCTGAAGCATTTTAAATTGTGAACAGCCAATAAATGGTAAAAAATTAATACTTTTGTCGACCCAGTCATAAAAATGTGTCCAGTGTCGACACGCATCAGAATAATGTGGCCACTTATGAATTTATTTAATTTTCAATTAAATAACAAATAATAAATGTACAAATCAACAAATAAAGCTTATTTGAATTTATAATAGATAAAGTAAAATAATATTTAATATCATCACCCTTTACCTTTAAGGAGTGCATTTGGACATAGTTTTTAGCAAATTGGCCACTTTTTCTGTCATTTCTCCATCCAAATTTCTTTCAGTTGAATTTTGGTAGTCAGTTTTTTGCCTTTGCATATTTCATTTCAAAATTTGCAATTTTTTGATAAGGCACATGTTGGGATGTTTGCTGTTTATTTATTTATTTATTTATTTATTTATGTATTTATTTACTTGCTGATAAAAATGAAGATTATCTGCAGAATATCAGCAGCTTTTTTGCAGCACTTGAAAGAATACATCAAAAAATCCACAAAAAAAAATTGCAGACAAATTTTTTGTTTAAATTTTCTACAGTTTTCATCAAAACTCTACAAGTAATAAACAGATTGTGGAATTTGCATAAAAACAGCAATAAATCTCCAATTTTTTTAGGTAAGTTTATACTGTAGTAGGAAGGGTAAAATGGTCTCATTTAGAACGTTTGCAAAACTTGCGAAATTAAAAAATCTATTCAATTCTTGCAAGTAACTAATTTATCAACAACAACTGTTCAATGTTGAAATCAGATCATGATTCAAGCACTAATCAGATGTAATCAGTTGGTGAAACTCAGTTTCATTGTAGATTTGAAAGGCACCTTCTAGTTTGGTCACATACTGATTGACACGTGAATTGATGGTTTCGTTGTTCCTAACTCGATAATTGAAACAGCACATGTCAGAGATATGTGGGCATTGCCAGGTTTTTCGTGTAGAGTAATTTATAATTAATGTATTTAATTTACAATACAAGTAACCTTGGAACATTAATCATTATAATCAACTAAAAGCTAGTAAATTTACATAGATAATAGATGATGCAGTTGTAACTGGGAAATGGGACCCCGTATTCACGATATTTGCGATGCAATTTCAGACATCGCTTTCATTTAGGGGAGGGAGAAACTTCCAAGCCCTACATCTATCTGGTTTCCCCTCTTACTAGGCACCGAGTGGCGTCTTGGTACTGAAGCCAACAGGGCCTACTGGTGATCTTCTCTTTTCTCGCTTCTTCCATTTTCCTTTTCCTTGTCTCCATTGGTGTTTTGGGGTTCCCGGTCGAACTATCAGTTTTTTTTAGGCCTTTCTTGGGTTGAAGGATGATGAGTGTATATTCATTAATGACGTATCCACATATGTTAAATCTTTCAAAATCTATCAAAAATCTTTTAAAATCTTAAAATCTCATCGACAAATTTCTCGAATGTCGGTCTCTCAAATTGGTTCAAGATATTTTGAGCCTTTTCCCTTACCTCTAAATTTTAATTAAAATTTAATCTTGTTAGCAGTGGGCCAGGGTGGCAATCATGAATAGTTTTCCCTAATCCTGGAATCCTGGGATTAATTTCAGGATTTCAATATGCACACCCAGACATATTTCAAGTTCCCATATTCCCAAAATGCATAAATCTTGTCGATGGCTTCAAAAATTACTGAATTACAAATAAAATGTTGGATATTAACTTAAAGCTAGACTGTCAACACTAAAGCAATGATTCCATGGTACTCTTTAACTAAAGTGGAAGAAAGCATTAAGAACCAATAAAATATCAATTATAGTATATCGAGTTTCGAAAGAATAAGACAAGGCAAAAATGAAAGAAAGAAAGCAAAAGAATTAATGTAAAGGTAAGAGAGAAGACTTGGACATCGCTGTGCTAAACTTATTTACAATAAGGTGCCACAAATCCCTCTGACAGTTGAAGATTCGTACAAGATTTGGAATATTTTGGCGATTACCGATGTGTCCCTCATGTTCCTCATTTTCGTAACAATCGAGTCAAGAGTGCAAGTCTTTACCAATTGCTAAAACCAGCAAAACTTCAAGATGGACCCCCTGGGAGAGCGAGGGATTAAAATGCTCAACCTGGCCCAGAAACGTTGGCTAATTTCAAACATTCACACACAGAACCACAACCTGATCCTACCAAAGAGACCGGATGTATAGGACGCATCCAAAGTGTGAACTGGAGCCATCCAGTAATTGCCAGTAATTGCTCGGTGGGTTGCGTTTCATCATTCACAGCAAACAAGTCTAGATTGGGCATCGCAAAAGCTCTTCCAGTCAAACTCAAAGGCCAGTTAGGCCCAAATAGGGTTTCTCAAATACCGTACTTTTGAGAAAACCGGTAAAACTGGTATTTTCGGTAGTTATAAAAATACAATAGAAACCATAATTGTCAAAAATTGAATAGTTTTGGGTCGATCTTGAACAGATTTCGTGTAGTCGTGAAAAGTTTTGTAGCTAAAACCTGTAAAAAGTCACCCAAAACCAATGAAAATCATCCAAAATCAACCTAAAATTTAACAAAACCATCCCAAATCACCTAAAATCAAAAACCGGTACCATACCGGAAAAAATAGGGTATTCGATAATGTTAAAATACTCGGGAAAAAACGGTATTTCAGTGTACCGTTAGAGAAACCCTAGGTCCAATAAATAACTTGCATCAGGGGGTTTTTATCACTTGCAGTTTTTCCCTAATGGATTTTATTCAATTTAAATAAATTTGCCATTAACACAAGTTGTTAGTGTTCCTAAAGAGTCTTTTCCGATACCATTTCATGACATAACATAAATTTAAAATCTGTAACCCATATTTGCTTAGGCTTATAACTACATGTCATTTTGTATAACTTAAAAACAGGAAAATCATTATTGTTCACCAAATATAAATGTTATGAGTAAAATTTATTCTATGCTTGATCTTTAAATGTGTATAAAATTTTTTGTACTTTACATGGCAGGAAGATCAATGGCCACCCAGATGATGTACCATGCATGTTTATTAGTCGTAAACTACAAAGTGCCGTATAAGGAGGCGCCACCTGTTCTATACGCTTTGGCTTTGATCTTGTTAATCTCTAATTTTGTATGATTCACTTCCAGTTTGGATTAATAAAGTTAGTCATTATTTACCTAACCACGTGTCTGGTACAGTCTCATAAAATACAAAGTTTTTGGACAATTTATATCTTTCACACTCCCTAAGTCAGGAAATAAACTTTCAATTTTTGTTTTTCATTGGATTATTGCCAGTTTATTTTTGTATCATTTGATAGGCTAATACAAAAGCGCACTAAATCTCTATAAAACCACATTGCATTTACAAGTTAGTATATTGGCACCTGTTTTGGTTTCTGCGAATTTTTAGATGGTTTTTTTACTCCCAAAAACTTTTACAACCACTCCCAAAGTTATTAAATGCCTTCTCCAATTAATTAAAAAATTAATACAAAAAATTATACAAAATTTAATACTGACATAACTTTGCAATTTAGTGTGTTTTACTTGAATAAATTAAAACAAATCATTAATAATCCTAAAAACTTAATTCCATACATAAAATATCGGATTTAAACTGCAAATAATAATAACTTGAATACCGAATCAAAATATTTATTTGTCATGGACACCTTGCATAATAATTTGCATTTATAGATTAATCAAATTTGGATTTAAATATTTTATTTTTTAAAAAAATATATTTTTATAAACATACACTTAAATAATATTTAAGGTTTTAAATTTTAAAAAACCTGTAATTTCATTACTTAATTCTGTTTATAAAAACATAATTTTGTCTTGACTAAAGCAAGTGAATTTTGAACTTCTTTCAATTCAGCCATTTTCACCTGTAGGTCCCACAATCACCACAACTTACACTACAGTAAAATATATTTCATGAATTAGCGATAACACACTAGCTGCATTCAAATTAAAATAAAATTTAATTTTAGCTGTGTTTTGAATTTTAGACGTCACTTGTTCTTATTGAACTAAGAACAAACACAAAACACAAGGTGAGTTCATAAAGTATTTTAAACATAAACACTCTTATTTACACACATTTTAAAAATGTGTATAGTAGTTCTATGTTGGCTTTTCATTTACAATGAGTAAAGTAATTTTATTACACACATCCAAAATGGCTGAAAGGCCTGAAACTATCCTTAAAGCTAAAGTAACAGAAGAATATGGACTTTATCTTCTTTTGGAATATGTTATTTTTGATGTTTAAATTGCCTTAAACATGTTTAATTTACTTTATGAACTTACCTAATATTTTTGTATTAGTTTTTGAATGCAGCTACTCTTTAAAATAAAGTTTTAATGAGAATAAATGACGTCTAAAATTCAAAACTAAAATTTGTTTTAATATTTGAATGCAGCTAGTGTATTCGTAAATCCTCGGAAAACCATTTTTCAAATACGCCACAACTTTCCTGAAATAAAATTTTCCTCATCACGATACCCCAAACGAGACAACAAAAGCAACAACGTTTCCACAAAAAAAAAACTAAAATTACTCATTAAAAAAAAAAAAAATTTCCCCGATTAAATTTCCCTGAAACCCGAAAAAACTCAAGGATATACATCAAGGTACGTAAAAATTCCAAGAATTTCCCTATAAACAAATTGTATCACAAAATACAGGAAACCAATAACAAATCTATGCAGTTTCCTGTCAATGGCAATGGCATACTTGACTCTCCACTGACTCTAAACATGACAAATCCTTATTAACCTTCAATCTTCATAGAAAACTGACACAAAAAACCCTTAAAAACACAAAATAAATGTTTTTAATTCACTTGGAAGGTCAATTGATTGAAATTCCATTCAATTAATGACTCCCAGATGTTGTGTTGGTGTTATTGTGTGCACACTTCCCTGCAATGTTGTGGGTAATTAAATAAATTGGAAAAATGACTTACCATAACGTTTTTGAGGTAAATAACGCGTGGCTCGTGTTTGTTCGAGGTATAGAAGGAGTGTGAATATGATTTTGATACACCGTAGTATCATTTTCTATGATGTAGCAATGTGTAGTCGTAGTTACAATTCCATGCTGATGTAGCCATTGATATACAGGGAAGTTGAGTGAGGAAATTGTGGGATTGTGGGTAAGGAGAGTGTGGGGGCATCTAGTGGTCGGGTTTGGAAGTAGTAATGAGTTTTAATCGATATATTTGGATCTGGTTCTGGAATATGATCGAGGAATTTGAAAATAAATGTAAAATATTGTTTTAATTGGAATTTTTTTGTTAAAATGATGATTGGGAGTTGTTTATTGATGGAAAAAAGTAAAAGGGAATTTTGAGAAATATATGAGAATTTTTGGTAATATATTTGGATCTGGTTCTGGAATAGATCCTGAAATATGAAAATAAATGTAAAATCAAGGGCGGATTCAGTCATAAAAATCCCAAAAATCATCAGAAAATAAAATTTTTCAAAAAATTGTTCAAAATCTTCAAAAAAATCATTCAAAACGTCTTCAAATCCTTGCAAACTCGTTCAAAATCTTCAAAAAGTTTTATAATTAAATTGTCAAAAGAAAGACTTAAACCCACGGCCACATTTGCAAACCAGAACATAAGTCTGGCACCTTCAACCACTCGGCCATCCTGACCATACACATTCTAGCTCTTCATCTCATTTCATTAAATCAATAGAATCAAAACCAGAAACTAAAAAAAATAGATTGTCAGGAGTGGGATTCGAACCTACGCCCACATTTGCAGGTCAACGTGATCTTTTTAAAGCATACCGTAATGTGTGTCAATATACAATCCCAGATGACGAAGAGGTTATGATATAAAGAAATCTTCCTTTCCATCGTCATCATAGGCAACAAACAACAACAACAGAAGCACCTCACCAACTCGCACTACGGCTGATGATGCATTTGCGGACCAGAACTTACATCTGGCGCCTTTGACCACTCGGCCATCCTGACCACGTTATTTAATTTTTCACCTCATTTAATTAAACTAGTGAATCAATCAAACGAAGAAAATAAATACCACATTTAATCTGCAAGTTTTTGAATTCACGAGAGAAAAGTCTGGAAATGTGTAAAATGTTTGTTTTTGTGGGATAAAATGTGTTTTATTATGTGTTTTCTGTTGAAATGATGATTTGGAAGTGTTTATTGATGCAAATAAAAAGTAAGAGGGAATTTTGATTGATATATTTTGATCTGGTTCTGGAATAAGATCCTGAAATGTAAAATAAATATAAACTGTTGTTTTGTGTTTTATTATTGTTTTTGAGTTGAAATTGATGATTAGGTTTGTTTTTGGGGGAGGAAATGTGTTTTATTATTGGGGATTTGAGCGGTTTGTGAAAAAAATAAAATAAAAAAAGAGAGAACAGCATCTGGGATTCCCAGGCGGTCACCCATCCAAGTACTACCCAGACCTGATGCTGCTTAACTTCGGGGATCGGACGAGAACCGGCGTTTTCAGCATGGTATGGCCGTTCTCGAAGGTTTTTGGGTTAAAATATGTATATAAAGTTTGAAAAAGAGTTTTGTTAGTAATTTGTTGTTTTTATTATTTTTTATGTATGTATATTTTGCATTTTATGAGTGATTAAATTTTTGCAATTTTTGCAATTTTTCAAACAAAATTTTCATTTTATTGAAAAAATAGAATACATGAAATTTAATAAATTAACTAATAAAAAAAAAATTATAATTGATTGATGATTGGGAGTTGTTTATTGATGGAAAAAAGTAAAAGGGAATTTTGAGAAATATATGAGA
>JAQFZO010003084.1:0-10653 GCA_034695885.1 Geophilus flavus | reverse complement strand
CGACTCAATCCCCCTAAAAAAAAAATCAAATCTCGTAAAATCTCGCCCCTTAAACTCCATCCTACCAACTCACCCCACAGTCCTCCTTCCCCACCCCTTCACATCATCCATTGCACCTCGCCTCGCCCTGCACTTCGTTTCCTTCCTCCCACACATACACACTCACACGCACACGCAACGCAACCTTGTGAGAAGCCGCGTAAAGGGAGAGTTTGGCAATTCATAAATTCAACAGTCGGAGCATTGGTCCGAGCAAGTGTGTAAATTTATCGTTGCTTTTTATTCTACGAGAGGCTGAAAAATCAAGTCACGCACTCTATTCTATCATGAGACTCTGTGTGTGCTACACAGTAAAAAAAATGAAATAGAAAAAAATAAATAGAAAAAAAAAATTTCACCTCACTCACTCACTCACATACGTGTCGCGGAACACCGAAGTGACCGGTTCGATAAGATTTTTTTTATATGTATAAAAAACATTGAATTTTTTTGTTACTTTGTATCAGTATAGTAAAATTTTCTATTCAATTTTTTTGACTTTTTTTTTCAAATTTCGAGCGTCTTGAAAGATCACTTCCGGTTGAGATGAAAACTCAAAAATTTCAGGGGACTAACTACACATTACCAACTTCGTTCCCTGAAAATTTTAAGATCCTATTTAAACCGGAAGTTCTCTAAAAATTGCTGGAAAATCCACAACTGTCAACAAACGAAAATTTCGAGCGCTCTGAAAGGGCACTTCCGGTAGACTTAAAACCCCAAAAATTTGAGTGAACCAACTACCCCCCTCCATCAACATCCCCTGAAAGTTTAAAAACCCCAATCAAACCGGAAGTGGCTCTAAATCAGCTCGAAATAACGCACTATATAAACTTCACCTCACAACATCATAAACCTTCCATCGTCCGTCCGTCCCTTCCAATCTAACTTTTACAGTTTCATTATTAACTCGAAATAAAAATTTCAAAAATTAATTTCCAATTTCATCTCATTTTATATTTGCAACCCCCTCCCCCTCTACCCATCCCTTGCATTTAAAAATTTATTCCATTAAAAAAATCAAAAAAAATCGACCCGTGTTGGCAGACAACGAGAAAAAATCAAAGTACGACGTTAACTAAATTTACTCAACTAAAAAAAGAAAAAAATGAACCAGAATAAAAAAAATTGAAAGAAATATGGGTGCGTGTCATGAATAACTACGGTTCAAATTTACACCTGCTGTCAAGGATGAAAAGAGGCGAGACGTGCATAGAACAGTGGGTCTCCTTTCAACTGGTGCTGTTTGATTTAATCGTTCACCCCCGCCTACACAACAAGGGACATGTTTTATGGAAGGCAGTAGTCGCTCAGGAGTCATGTTAATTGCCAACGCAGGTAATATATGAGGCGAACCCTCCCAATGATCTATGCAACTACATACACGCCATCTTAATATATTCAGGCTTCGTGTTTTCACAACCATGCAAATAGAAAATAAAATAAGGCTAAAAAAAAATTGAAATAAAATAAAATACATTGACATGCAAAAGGAGGGAAATGGATAAAACCATTTTGGGACTTGAAATAATTATTTCTTCTAGGAAATAAATTAGAAAAATTTAAAAAATCAAAAAAATAATCAATTTGGTATAAAAAGGAGTCGGACAGATCACAATCTGTCCGACTCCTCAATGTTATTTTTTTAAAGGTTAAAAATTTTGATGGGTAATGTGACTGATGTCGATCACGCTATATCCATAAAACTAACAACCTTAGCGTGCCTAACTAATGACATGATAAAGTCATTTACTAAAATTACCAGTCTTCATTTTAATCCCATCAAAAAAATACAAAAAAAAATCTGACCTCGAATTCTCGAAATATTTAAATTTTGTATATAATAAATTTAATTTTAATCAACCAAAATAATAATAATAAAAATAAAAAATTTAAAAATTATTAAGGTGGAGCTGCAACACAACCTACAACCATTGCAACGCGAGAGAAAGCGCGAGAGAGAAAAAAAAACGTAAAAATTATGGCCGTTAATTAATCATGTCTTTTTCCCTTAATCCAGGCAACCAATAAACTATGCTACCTTTCAACGTTTACGACACACGCATTTCTTCTCAATCAAATTAGACGTAGCAATAAATTATTTTTATGTCGTACAATTAAGCTCCTTGATGATGGCCTTTTTGCTTTGATGAGTGATGATGGCCTCCTTAATTTTTTTTTTTATATATATAATATAATTTTTTCTCTCTCTCTCTCTCGCGTCCCAAAGTGGGCGCCAAAATGGAAAACAGTCGATAAACCGTCATGTCATAAAAATGAAATTATTCCCACTGAATCAAACTCGTGGTAATTAAAGCTAAATAAAAATCTGACTTCGTGAGTGTTGAATGTTACCTTCGGTTTTGTTGGTTGTATACAAATCAAAATTGGGCGTTAACCTGGTCTGGTCTGGTCTATCAGATCGGGTTAAGTTGGCCTTTTAGGAGTTGAATAAATATGAAATATTACACCTTGTTAATTACGGCCTTTAGTTACGATCGTGGAAGATTAGTTGGTGGAAGGAGGAAAAAAAAGTTGTTGTAAATTAAGTATTTTTAGAAATAGATTAAGTACTGTAAAGTTAGAAAAAATTGTTTAGCACATGACCTAATTCTTTGTGTTTCTTAAGCCAGTGGTTTGACGGGGAGAAGAAAAGTTGTGTTTGGTTGTAACCTGATTTATATTGATGAGTTATTTCAGTTAGTTGTGTGATTAGTGCTACTGGTTTTGTTGAATCTCATCGACAAATCGTGAGTTGAAGTATATTATGTTTTGATTATAATAAAATAAATAGTACAATCAATAAATATTGTTTTTAGAGAGATAAAATGGCACTTCCGGTTGGATTTGGTGTCTGATTTTTTAGGAGTATTGATTTTGTGTGTCTAACAAGAGATCTTGAAATTTCTGGACGGTTATTTTAACCGGAAATGACAATTTAGTCCTTTCAAATGCAGCCCATGGTTGGATTGCATTGCAGGAAAGTTAGTCATCGATACTGTTTTGGCAAGCTAAAATGGCACTTCCGGTTGGATTTGGGGTCTGATTTTTTAGGAACATCGATTTCACGGCAGAGATAATAAAATTGTAGAATGCTAATTTTAACCGGAAATAGCAATTTAGCCCTATCCAGTAAAACAAACTCAACATACCAGCAGGGAAGGTAGTCATATAATTTTTAGCGAGCTAAAATGATACTTCCGGTTGGATTTAGTGTCTGATTTTTTAGGAACATCAATTTCATGACTCTACCAAGAGGTCATAAAATTTTTGAACCGTAATTTTAACCGGAAATGGCAATTTAGCCCTTACTAACAGAACAAACTATACAGTTTACGATTCATTTCATTGCGGGGAAGCCAATAAAACTTTAATGTTCAGTGAAAACAGTAAAAAAAAAATACTCACTAAAAGAGAAAATTGAATTTAGGAATTAACAACATATCAAATTTTACCGTAAATCCTACCCAGTAAACCAACTCCATCGCCATCCATCTAAGTTTTAAGGCCACGCAGCACAAACCCGTTTAAATACCTGACTGAAAATTCATGTAAACACACCCAACCAGACACGATGATTCACTTAAATTTCCAACCAAAACTACCTATCAATCAAGACCATGTCAAAAACAAATTAATATCATGTTTTAACTTAATGATTTAATTGATTTCGTAATTCCCATCAAAACAAACTGAATAAAAAGGCCCAAACACCCAATTTATCCCAGACTGCAACTTTCGCCATCATTCAACATGATTGCCCTTAAAATTTTAATTCCGCTTTCAATTTTAGTCGTGTATTTACAAGGTTTTTTTAACGGAAAAAATTGTTTTAACACATTTTTATTCCCTAAAATCACTTTTTCTCATATTTACAGTGTCCGAGGCATCTTTTCAGAATCTCAGGGACATGATAATGCTTACGACTCATAGAAACGCTCAGGATTTCAACGGATACGGTCATTATTGCGGGGAAGGAGGCGAGGGGACTCCGGAAGATGAGATCGACCAATGTTGTAAGGCGCATGACGATTGTCACGACAATTATCCGGAAGAATGTGACGATTACTGGATTGAAATCGACGATTATAATTGGCAATATAATGCCGGGGAAATCATTTGTCGTAAGAATATCAAATTTTCTGTTTTAAACGTTAGGTACAAATTTATTACGGTGTTTTGCAGCATCCGACGGTGAAACGTGTGACATGACCAGTTGTAAATGTGATAAAGCATTTGCAGAATGTTTGGGTAAACATAATAGCACATACAACGACGCAAAGAAGAAGAATGGAGGAGAATTTCTAAACTTCTTTTTCTAATGAAACTTAACGTTAAATGTATTGAATATATATAATAAAAATTTTTTCTGAAATTATTCTTATTTTTCTTCATATGGCAATACAAAAACGTAGGTAGATTCACATACTATTTACACATGAACATTGTTTAAGGGCAATTTGCATGTAAATGAGTAAAATAAAATGGTGAACTTTAGGCCTGGTAGAAATAAGCGCTTACGCTTACGTTTAGTGTTGTGCCAGAGCTCCGTGCTTGGTTTGAGGCTTAGGATTATGACTCAAATTTGCCCATCATCTACGCATGCGTACTGTTCAAAAACAAGATGGAGGTCCCAGCTGTTGGGTTCTGGGATTTTAGAAAAATAACAATCTGGTTTATTCATTCATACAACAACACACTCCTATTAATAATACGATTTCATAGTTACAGTATTATTGAATTCAAACTTAATAATAACACAATTCAACACCAGCAAGCCCAAGCTTCCGCAAGTGCAAGGGCCCATCATTTGAGCCAGGCCTTTAATGAAATAAATCGAGGATATGATGACTGGAGGCTCATGGGAGGGAGATGCGTAAAATGTTTTTAAACACGTGTCAAAGACATGAACTGAAATGTTCGATTCAAAACGAGTAAATTTAGTGCGCACTCTCAGTTACACAGATCACTGTATAGCATTGGTCATCGTTTTCTCTATCTACCTCACTGATCCGCCATTTTATTTTAGTTATTGTGGTAAAGCGTATGTTCCCTCTTCGTTTATTCTTGCGCAAGTAGCTATGAACAGAGAGAACTTCCGGTTCTGTCTGTGTGGACGTCTTGTTGGACATTGGAGTTTCCGGTGCACACTTCCTTACAGAGTAGTTATACAACCAATTGATTCAAATACAAATTGCCCCAACTGTAATTTACACACAAAATACCCTAAACACTGTTCCACGTGTAACTCTAACTACTTTACCTTATAAACCCAGCTACTGCAAAGTGCCAATTTGAGACGTGTTACATTGTAAACACACTAATTTCCTCCACTTTTCTGCAATGTGCGCTCATCAAACTTCCATCACACCCAATTACAGTAATGTTTTTATAATAAATACCTTATTTTCAACCATTAACGCAATTTATATAAATACCGGTTAAATCTGACTGCTGGTTCTCACTCTTCAGCAATACTTTCGGTACCATACACGTATACTGATCAAAATGTATCAACTTAACGTAGTTTTGTTGCTGTTGGCTGCAGTGGGTAATGCCATACGGTATTTTTATAACATATTTTGTGTTTTTACCAATTATTCCCATTTTCAGTTATTGGAAACGCTTTCACACTGCAAGAACGTAATCTTAACGATTTCAGAAAAATGACAAAATTTGCCACTGGAAAAGGTGGGCTCAAATTCAACGGTTACGGCAATTGGTGCGGGTTCGGAGGCTCGGGGAAAACTGTTGACGACGTGGATGCATGTTGCAAAGTTCACGACCACTGTTACGACGAAGCGGTGAGCAAAGGCTGTAACAAATTGGGCCCCTACTTCAATGGTTACAAGTGGGACAAGGTGGATGGCGCCATAGTTTGTAGTAAGTTTGCCCGAAAGTTTCTTTGTTTGTGTTTGTTTGATTGTGAAAATTTGTTTCATTTGTGTATTTCAGGTGGGAAGAACGAACCGTGCGAGTCGAGGTATTGCGCATGTGATAAAGCGGCGGCTGAATGTTTCAGTAAGAGTGCATATAACGGGCAGAATCAAGGCACGGTTGCTAAGGTTGTGGCCAAAGTGTTTTGAATGATGTACGACAGCAAAGCCAAAGAATACAGTATGTTAAATTGAACGTACGGTAATTTCAATAAAAGATACATTTAAAACAAGGGTTTTCGTGTTGTTATTGCGTTTAGAGATTTAAATGTTTAGGTCACTTGACGTTTTATGCATCTAATTAGTGTTTAAGTGGTCAATGCAGGACAAACCCACTCCAACATTTTACGTCCGATGACGTTACACACCACTCCAATGCATTATGGGTAAACTCCAGAAAGCACATTCTTTTTTAACATCGAGTCCTTAACTTAACACCATTATCAGAGCATAGAGTTACCATTTAGAGGATGCAAAGATATTTTACACTTTATTTATACCAATTTTACGCCTTTGTTTTGGTGTCAAGTTACTCCTCCAATTAATGAAAATATTTTCCAGCCATTCCATTCCATTGCCATTGTACGCCCTTCATGGAGTGCATTTATGCACTTGTTAGTATAATATAATTTTTACCATTTTTTCACACCACACAGTACCGTATTTACACTTTTATTTTTAAGACTGCAGCAAGACTTTCGGTATACTATACATCAAAATGCGTCCACGTAACCTGGTTTTCTTTTTTGTTGGCTACAATGAGTAATATCATGCGGTATTTTTCTAATGTATTTTGTTTTTCTACCAAATATTCCTATTCCAGTTACTGGAGACAATTGGACACCGCAAGGACGAAGTCTTATCGATTTCAAAAAAATGACAGAATCCATCACGGGGCAACAAGCGCTCAAATTTAACGGTTACGGGAACTGGTGCGGGCTCGGAGGCTCGGGGAAAGCGGTAGACGCCGTAGATAAATGTTGCAAAGTTCACGACCTCTGTTACGAAAACTCTTCGAAAGGTTGTTTCATACTCGGCAAATACTTGGACGGTTACAAGTGGGAAAATGTGAATGGCACCATAGTTTGTAGTAAGTTGGCCCGAAAGTTTCTTTGTTTGTGTTTGTTTGCTTGTGAAAATTTGTTTAGTTTGTGTATTTCAGGTGCGAAGAACGGACCGTGCGAGACGAAGTATTGCGCATGTGATAAAGTGGCGGCTGAATGTTTCAATAAGAGTGCGTATAACGAGCAGAATCAAGGCAAGGTTGCTAAGGTTGTGGCTAAAGCGTTTGAATGATGTACGACAGCAAAGCCAAAGAATACAGTATGTTGAATTGAACCTAATTTCAATAAAAGGTAGATTTAAAACAAGGATTTTCGTGTTGTTATTGTGTTTAGAGGTTTAAATGCTTAGGTCACTTAACGTTTTATGCATCTAGCTATGTGTTTAAATGGTAAATGCAGGCCTAAATCCTGATTCGTGACCACACTACTTACTTAAAAAAATAGTTGTAATATTTACATTCTTTTTTTGATTTTTTTAAAGCATGCATGCACACATGCGCACTTTCAAAACAAATATGGAGGTCCCCAACACAGATCTACAGGAACTGGTCAAAAATTGGCAAGAAATATCTCAGATTCCGCATAAACCCCCTAGCAAAGTCCTGTATGGGTCAAAGAACTAAAACTTCAGTTACAAAAAAACTGTAAAAAACAATCTGGAGTCCTTCAGCCAGTTCACCACAAATACTATGGTGCTTATAACACAAATTCAAATTTAGGCAGCACTCCAATGTCATTATATCTTATTAATAGCCCCATACAGTATGTCCATTTAATTTTTATTTAAATATGAGAAAAAGCACAATTTCAATGAATCTAATGAAAACTAATAAAAATAAATTAATTTTATAACTCTGCCAATGAAAGCAGAGTATAGAGTTACCATTTAGAGGATGCAAAGATATTTTACACTTCATTTATACTAAGTTTACACCTTTTATTTTGGTATCAAGTTACTCCTCCAAACAGTGAAAATGTTTTGCCGACATTCCATTGCCACTGTCGTTGCAATGGCATTCATGACGTGTATTTATGCACTTGTTAAGATAAAAAATTTTAACCAAGGGGGCCCATATGGAGAACTGATTTGTTCAAACTTATTGTGGATAAATGTTTTTTGATGCGACGTTGTATCCTGGTGGTAAAACATCGTACTTAACAATATCTTTGCTTTCTTGTGTGGCAATTTTGGTTGCAATCCATTCATTTCTTACAATTTCCTATTGAATTTTTTGTCAACAAATTTAGGAAATTATAAGAAAAGAATGGATTGGCAAATATTAGAATACAAGTAAGCAAAGATATTGTTGAGTATGAGGTTCCACCACCAGGAACACAACATGCCCAAATTGGGTACATTTCATTTAACTGAATGAAACTTGCATGAAAGAATGAAACCAATAAATATTTCATACTAAATATAGCTAATAAATAATGCTGAATCTAATTTCAATGTCAAAATTTAAAAATAACCACAATAACTTGATATTTGTTGATCAGGTGAGATGGTTATTTTATTTCTTACCATACTCTATCTAAAACTGAGGTCAAAAATGACATTTCTTGCATCTAAAAAAACACGCAATAACAAAACATTTTAAAATCTTCTCATACACTTAACATTGCAATTCAACTCCAACAACTTTTAACGATCTTAAAATCACAAATTACAAATTAATAGCTTACAACCCAGACTTAAATCATGAAAAACACTTGCTTACTCCTTCAAAAAATTAACGCCACAATCAAAAAGAAATCAAAACTCACTTAACCAATTATTCCATCATTACACCCAATATTGATGACTCCTCAAAACTTGCACTAATCACAGAGATTACATGAAATTTCAAGGTCACAAATTTACATGCAAACTCCTAATAACTCGACCATTTCACTCATCCCATCCAACTCCAAACACGTGACAAACTCCATCCAACATTTTCCTCCCGATGACGTCACAACCCACTCCAATCGGGCCCCCAATCCAATCCAATCCAATCAACCCCATCGCTCCACCAAACCCAAACCAAAACCTCTCCACATCCACAGCCACCACACACACGTGACATCATCTCGTTATCACCGTGAAAAACCAACACGCACAAACAAACTACGCCATAAAACGAGCAAATGACAGCGCCCTCGACACACAATTGACTCCAACCCAACTGACATCCGGGACATTGAAACCCAGTCATTCACTCAGTCTCTCACACACACACACACACACAATATAAAAAAAAAATCGCAAAGATCAATAACAGATAACGACAAACAAAAAAAAAACCGAGATCGCATCTTTTGCATCTCCCGCCCGAAAAAACTGATCTTATCCAACCCCGCAATGATGATTGATTGGGGGGTGTCTGCGCGCGTTCTACTCTGCTGAATCACCACCTACTCGAGACTAAATCGTTGACACGCAGCCATCCTTAATGGGAATATTAAAAAATTTTTTTTTTTTTACTTTTTAAAACAAAAAAATATAGTTGAATCCGCTTATAAGAGTGGGGTCGGGAACTGAGATTTACACTCTTATATCCGGAGTGCTCTGACACCCGGACTCAAAAACATGTAAAAACTGCTCAAAATGTTTGTTTTTCATGTGTTTAGATACTGTAAATAAGCTATTTTTGCTTAAAAATAGTTTATTTTTAGAATAAAAATTATTTTAAGTCAATTTTGAACAAAATAACCCGTACTTTTTTTTTTGCCCACAATCGGTAGAGTTAACCGATCCCATACTTCTTAGCTATTTCTGTAAGTTTGTAGTTTTAAGACCTTCTGAAAATCGCCAATTGATAAAGTACGTCGTTTAGAAGCCATTGTTTCACTTTCAGATCTCGAGAGTAATGAATAAACCACGTAAAGATGGCGTAATTTGCTGGAAAGCAAAAATCACAAAAATGGCCATAAAGTTGCTCTTAAAAGCGAATTTCTCCTTTATCCAGAGCTCATTAAAACTGACTTTAATTACATGTAAATCAATGGAGAAAAAACCGGGAAATTTAAAATGGGCTCTAATAAGCAGACTGCTCCTTTACGCGGGGCTCTTATAGGTGAACTCGACTGTAGAATTCCCAAAATCTGAAAAAAGAGAAAAATAAAAAATAATAATCAAGTGAAATGCGGTGCAGCCACCGTGACCGATCCCCATTGGTCACGTGCTTCCTACACAATTGAACACCGTGACGAGTGCAAATGGTCAAAGTCCATCTGGTCGGTAGGGTGAGTCGACACGGTGTCAGCGAAATGGAGGTTGGTAGGGGTGATGGAAGAAGGTGGGGGAGGGGGGAGTGAGTTCACGATGGCGTGTAGGAGTGATGAATGGGTGACGCCGGCGTCCCTGTGACAGCGATGGCATATGTTGGCCTCCATAAATCATCTCGGCCTGGTGGGGGGAAGTACGCGGGAGGCCCGTGTGACATGACCACCCTCGTTACAGCGAAACCACTCGCAACGTCGCCTTTTTGCGCCTTTTTCGTAATATCGAGTTCCAACATTGCACAGTCGTAAACTTCCGCTCTTAAAAGCGTCGTTAACTACAGGGTGACAACACACACACGCAGTGGGGGGGGGGGATATAGAAAAATAACCCTCCCCGCCCCCTCCCA
>JAQFZO010003083.1:0-10654 GCA_034695885.1 Geophilus flavus | reverse complement strand
GTACTGTATTCACTTCAATATTAAGCAAATAATGCTCAAAACAGTTGAAAAACCTTTGCTGAAGTAGCAAATTCTAATTTTTAATGGAACAAAACCATTTGCTTGAAATTTTTATTTATAATTTCAGAGCATTTGCTACTTTTTAATCATACCACCCATGGTCACAAAATCAGGTAACACCGGGACTAGTCACTTCCGTCACCTGATTTTGTGACATGATGTGCAAGGGGTTGTGGATAACGATGTTTTGCATCATAAAAAATATTTAAAAAATAAAAATTTCTATGATAGGAATGTTTTCCGGGGAATATAAACTGTGCATACATAATCAAACCGGAAAACTTCTGGCAGAAACAAAGGACCAGCTTGGGGAGTTCCAAATACAAGTTTGAGGTATGACTCACAAAATCACATCACATACGAAATTTATTAATTTTTTTTTTATATCAGACAAACATGGTGGCCGTGGAAGCTTTACCAAAGATAATCGAACAAAATCAACTAACTAACGATTTTGATGGGACTTTGTATTACGATCACAATCAATGGATAGAAATGAGACTGGTAAATAATTGATCAGACCGCAATCAAAGCATTCTACTCACTTTTATAAATATTTTATCAACTCTGTTTACATCCAAGGCCTTAGAAGATTTTATATGGAAAGCAATCGACTTGCTGGACAAGTTGGACAGCATTAAGCAGGAGATTTCCAGAAACGATTTTGCTGATGACGTGAATAGTGCAAAAGCCACAATAGAACAGCATTCGGAATTGAAGAAAAAGATCGTTAAAGCTCCAGTGGAGGCGATTGACATTGAAGGCCAACAAGTTTTGCAAAGGTTTATCTCTTTTTGAAATTGATTTTTTTGTGAGTTTGCAATAAAATTTGGATTTTTTCCATTTCTTCCCTTTTCTTCTCTTCCCTAAAAGGCTGAGCTGCGTTCCTGATAGTGGAAGTTCGTATGATTCTGGGTACTCCGGGAGAGACAGCACCAACACGATAGTGGGAAATGCTGATTTCCAATCCGCTATTCCTCACGTGATGCAGTTGTTGGAGAGAATCCATGCCGCTCGTCAACACCTGCATCAACTGTGGCATATCAAGAAACTTAAATTAGATCAATGCTTTCAGCTCTGTTTATTCGAACAGGACGCAGAAAAGGTAAATTATCATTAATTTAAAATTTTAAAAAAAAAAAAATTTAAAAATTTTCTTTAATTATTTTCACAGATGTTTGATTGGATTTTCCACAACAGGGATTTATTTCTAGTCAATTATGTAGAAATCGGTAGAACTTACCAAATGGCCAAAGAACTACAAGAAGAACACAATCAGTTTACGATGGCTTCGATGGTAATTGGACATGATGGTAATTAACATGACTATTTAACCGGTTTCATTTTTCCGCTCCACAGAACGTTTACGTCAATATCAATCGCATATTATCCGTAGCGAGTCGTTTGATAGAAGCTGGTCATTACGCAGCTTCACACGTGCAACGGGTTGCTAATCGCCTCGATCACGCGTGGAAGAATTTTGCTGCGGGGTTAGACGAAAGGACCACGGTCCTTGCCTTGTCCGTCTTATTTCACCAACGTGCCGAACAAGTGAATATTAAACGATAAACTACATTTCAAACTATTTTTAATTAAATTTTCGACTATTCTATTCGTTTACAGTACGTAGAAAATGTAGCCGGGTGGAGTCAAGCGTGTGAACAACCAAACGTACCATCAGAGGTTGCCGATTTGGAGGAGGCAATCCATCAGCACCAGAGTTTGTACGAAAGCATGTGTCAAGCTTACACAGAGGCACGTTAAAATTTTAAATTTTTTTAATTAAGACATTTATTTTTAAGATTTAAGTTTAAGTTAATTTTAAGATTCGTACTTTTTTGTACCTCATCGACACTGTTTAGGTTCACAGTACCAGTAAAAAACTTCTGTATCAACTCGATCACTTAGTTCAGATTTGCAACCAGCCACGAATGGATTCGTCGCCGAGGAAACACGTAGGAAGCCACAAATGACCCCATTTTATTAATCATTTTTCCCTCATCCCAGAGTTTGGCTTCTAACGAATTGCATGGCTTTTATACCGATCGAAAGTTATTTTATTATTTATTAGTTGATTAGATGTTTCTTTCATGCCACCATAATTGTTTTCACTAAAACACTTAGCTGCATTCAAATATTAAAACAAATTTTACTGTTGAATTTTATTTTAATATTTGAATGCAACTACTTTTATTTTTTAATACACTTTGATGGTTTTACTCGAGTGGTTCCACGAATGACTGTGATTATTTATTTAAATAGGCTGCATCTGACGGTAAGGCGCTGTACGATGCAATGAATTCTGGCGCCGGTGGACCGATGACAAATCCGATCACCGATTACTCCGAAGGTGCTAGTCACGTGCTTGCCGTTATCCACGCTATCCTAGCTCATCACCGCTCATTGGAGAAGCAGTGGTTGGCTCGTAAAGTCAAATTACACCAACGCTTGGCTCTTAAGTTGTTCCAGGAGGATGTCAAACAGGTGCATCAATGACTTTCACACATTAATTCCACTTGGTTTTAATTTTTTCTCTCTCTTTTCCTTCTCAAAATGAAGGTTCTTGATTGGCTTGTAAATCATGGGGAAGTATTTCTTCACAAAAACACAGGAATTGGAAAAAACTTGCAACGAGCAAGAGCACTCCAAAAATCTCACGAACATTTTCAAACAGTTGCGCAGGTAAGAATTTATTGATTGATTCGTTTTAAATTATTTATTTATTTAGTTTTAAAAGTGTTAGAGGGAAAGGGAAAAGGGAGAATGTTACGATTGATTTTCACCACTCGAGAGACTACATTTAGGGTCCTTGCAGTCAAAGTCAGTGGACCGGATGTCGTGTGGCAGTTGGTTTCATGTCTTACTGCATTTATCGTCTGGTTGATGATGGATTTTTCTAATTTAAAACGAAGGATGAGTGTGTGGTTAGATGAGAAATGAGTATTTTTTTTAAAAAGAAAAAATCATGAGGGAAAAAAGGGCGGGAAAGGAAATGTGTAACGAAAGAAGATAAATCTGGTATCCAATATCCTCATACTTGGCGTTTGAATCAAGACCTTTGTGGCCACCCTTTATGATCGAATCATAAAGTAGCCTTAAGGGTAATTTACGTTCTAAAAACCGTTTGGCACTTTTTAAAGCAGATCCTTTGGTCAAAAGTTATTGACTGGCTGTTGTTAAAGTTCAGTTCGTTCACCTTTAATTGCTAAATTCCATTTTTTTTTTTACCTTTTAAACTTTTATTAATATTTCCCAGTTTAATATACTCATTTAATAATTTTTTTGTTACTATATTTAGATAATAAAATTTTGATGAGGAGGAAATTGATTTTTATTTTTTAATTTTTATTTTATTTTTACCTCCCGTCGCGTTTTGGTTCCAAAAGTCATTGGAAATTTTTTTTTTTCGATCGCATAAGTTAAGAGACCTATTAAGACTATCGATCAACGATTAAAGCTGACCAATTAGGGAGCCCGTGGGGGTTGTTGAGGTGTACTGAACATAAACAAGGGCGTCTGCTAGGGGTCTACTTTTCGAGCGAGTGTTAATGTGCTTAATACATCACATTAAAGCGGGTGTTGTTGAAGGGATTATTTTCTAATTTAGTTACTAGATGGTGTTGACGTGTGCAATTAATGGATTTTTTCTTTTTCTTCCAAAAGTGAAATTTAATTTCCTTTTTAAATTTTTTTTTAAAAATTATAATTATAAAAATAAAATAGAGAAATTTTTTTTATGGTGGTTATCTGGTTAAGTACAGTGAAACAAGGGAAAAAATGGCTGACAATAAATTGGAATCCATGCCAAGTTTGGTCGTTTTCTCTTAAGGTTATTCACATCTGTTGCTACGGAGCTCCAGCATCCACATCTCTGGTTGCCAGGCAACCGGATGATGGTTGCTAAGGAAGGCATTTGTATATCAGGTGGGCGTTGCCACGATGCTTCGATGAAACGGACGATAATTATTACGTAATTTGATAATTTAATACAGAAAATAACCAGAGATGGAATTTTCAAAATTTTCAAACAATTTTTCCCACGCTTTGAATTTTTATTCAAAAAAATCAAAAAAACCAAAAAAACCAAAAAACGAAACTTCCAAGTTTTTTTTTTTCGTAAAAAAATTTCTGGTATCAAAACCAGAAAAGACAATTTTTTTTTCTCTCTCCTTTAATTATACATCTTCAAAACACTCACCCCTTCAGTTCCGGTTAAAAACCCAATGGCCCTTTCAACTCTTCCTGTAATAAACAAAACCTCCATTTCTGCTTTCACAAACCGAGCTGACAAACCCCATTTTCAATTACACCAAACCTCGCATCGAGGCTAGACTTTTGAACGCATTCTCATGCAGCTTGCTTGGAGGCTAGCTGTTGGAGGATCCAGTTGAGAGAGAGATAGAGAGAGAACCCGGAGAATATCTATCCGTTGCTCGAATCGGTTTTTAGCTGCAGGATACAAATTGTGACCGTAGTTAAATTGCTAATTTGTGTCCGTTTCGCCGAATCTGAGAATTGTGACGTTCACAGGGCAGAAGGAAGAGGCAAAAATTGAGCGGCGGGTTGTGGACTTTTCGAAAATATTCGCTCTCTGTAGGGTAAGTAAACGAAATTACCTCAACTTTTATTTCTCATCGTTTTTTGAGGTTTTTTTTTTCATGTCGAATGATAACTGGGGAATCAAATTGCTGTTTTTGATGTTTCTGGGGAAACGAGTGTATTTACTCCGGAGATTTTTTGAGCTATTACTGCTTCGACTGTGACACTGGTCCTTGGAGTCTCCATGACAACTGTTCAATGCCATCTCGCGCGAAAACGACAAATTAATAAATGAAAAGCGTTTTTTGAGGTCGCAGTTTTAATTATTAGCGGGAATTAAATATTCAAACTGCTAAATTATTAAGAAACTTGTTATCATCTTCCAACATTCCAACATTTTTATTTTTCAAGTATTTTTCAAAGCGTGTAATATCAATGGTGTGATTTCATGGTGCATGATATGATGTTGTTTATGTATAACCCACACAAGGGGGAGTGGGGTATTAAATACATATGGAGAGCCAGAGAGGAGGGGGTATCAAAATGATAAATGGGGGTTGATTTGATGACTTTATTGATTCACAGAAAATATTTTCCTGGTTCGAGCCAGTCTCAGCTCCATTTTTTTCCCCCATTTTTTTTTTTCCTCCCATTTTTTTAACCTTAAAGATTTTTTATGATATGGATTTTCGAATGATGAAGTGTGACATTTGACAAAGTTAAAAGAGACCTTTGTTATTTTTTGGAAAAAGAAAAAAAATTTTTTTTCTGTTTTTGTTTTGAAAAATTGAGTTGAAATGATTTTAATTTTTTTTTTTATTCTTAAAGAAAAAAATTAAGAAATTTTTTTTTTTGTGAAGAAAATTTGATGTGGAATCTTATTAAAATTATTGATTTGTTTTAAAATAAAATGTGAGGGCAAATGGCACTATGGGATAAAATAAACTGAAGAAACATCGACCTACAAGCGAACACTAATCTGACACTGGCGGGGGACTCCCAACAAGAAATGCAGGCCATGGATTTCGGCTGTCTCGACGGCTTAGCAACAAAATTGGCTTTTTTCTCCCCTCTTTTTCCTCTTCATTTTACTCCTTAAATCAAACACAAGTCGCTCTTATCGACAAAGAATTGCAAAAATCGATTAATTTGCCAACTCGTGTTAATTATCGCAATCGGAGCTTTAAAAATTGGAAGGAAATACGAAGCAAAAATGAGGGTTATTACGCATTTCTCACATAGCACAACAAAACGTGCTCGATAAAACAATTTTTTTTTCTATTCTATTCCATTCCATTCCATGACCGTGGAACGAGTGTGTTGGGAATTAGTAGCAAATTTGCACGCCGTTTAACAAATGTCGTGGTTGCTAAATATGTTCATTGATTGTCATTTTGTGTACGTGTAACGATGCTAAATATCACAAAACGCGAGATGGCAAAAGGGAAAGTTTATGTAGAGGTTTTAAACCACTTTGAAGTTTTAAAGAGATCCGAGCCATTCGCAACGCCTCTTCCTTTTATTTTACACTTGAATTTTAAATTGAAATTTTACCATGGTGGGCCTTAATGCGAGAAAAAAATATTTTTTTTATTAAAGTTGATTTTTTACGCTTGAGATAATTTTTTTTGTGTGAAGATGAAAAAAAAATAGAAAAATGGAGGTCCGCGAGTGAATTGATATGATTAGAGCTGGGGTTGTGATGTGTTTTTTTTTTTTTTTTCAGGGTTGAACATTGTGCTTTGTGGTTTAAGTAGAATTGATTCGCGTAGCTGCACGAGATTTGGAGAGACTGGCAGATCAATTGATTTTAATTCATTAAATTATATGTGGACCAGACGCTGAATTGCAATGCAATAAAGGGAAAAGTACATTTTCTCTTTTTATGGGGAGATAAATGAATTTTTTCATTTATTCATCATTATTTTGATTGATTTTTATCTGATGGTAAAAATCTCGATGGCATTGTGTTAGTCGTACACACGTCCGTCGTGTGATACTGTGCATCAGTCGCGAGTGAACTTAAAGGTCGTTGTCCCTTTTGCGCACTAGTCTCGTCCCCAGTGGCCCCTTGACATTGGCATCTGCCAGCTTCTGGATTCTGGATCAATAAGAGAGACATCACTTATTAAAGAGTGGATGAAATGTAAACAGAAAATTCTTCTTTTGAATCTTTGATCAAAATTTAGAATTTTTTTTTTCTTGGAAGAAGAAAAAAAAATTTTTATTGGGTTTTTGGATTTTCGGATTTTCAAACCAGAGTTTGATTTTGCAGTTTAACTCCCAGTGGGTTTTGATGGGTTTTTTCCCTTCCCCTCTCTCGGATTTTTTAATTCGAATTTTTCCATGTGAACAAATGTGAAATCCATTTGAATTGACATTCTGCCAGGAATGATCTTTTTTAGTAATAAAGTGAGTCGAACATCAGTGTGAGAAACAGATGATACTCCAATTATACACTCCATTTCTCTCTGATCCAAGTTTCTTCGATGTTTGATTTTAATTAAATTGAAGGAAAAGCCATGTTAACTGAATTTTACTTTTTTTATTTTTTTCCTTTCCTTGTGCAGAAAGGAAAAAAAAATGAAAATGATTTTGAAAGAATTTAGGTTGGGAGGTGTTAATGAGTGTTTTTCTGTTCCGTTTCCTCTCAATAAATTCCCAATATTTTATTTTTAAATTGTGGAAAATTGGTTATGTAAATTAAACCATTTAGTTTCCGTTCAGGTGGCGAAAGAATTCGTTTTTTGTTTTATTAAAACGTGATGGGATTTTTTTTGAAACTCGAAACACTGGGGAAAGAACTCTGAAAGTGATGAAAAAATGAAAAAATGTTGAATGGAATGTTTAACGAGTGACTTGTTTCGAAATTGATTTTTTTTCCCTCTCGAGTTTTCCGTATTGTGTTTGTGTCTTGATAATAATATACGTGTGAAACGAGAATTTCAAGTGATTTATAATTTGTATTTTCCCAGAATACTTACACGAATGCGGAGAAACTTCTTTCTGCTGCCGAGGAACTCGCTCGAACCGGAGAATGTAACGCCGAGGAAATCTATTCGGTTGCTCAAGAACTCGAGTCCCACATAGCCAGTTTTGCTGCTCGGGTCGAGCAACGTCGACATCTTTTACAGCTTGCTGTACTCTTCTTTTCTCACGAAAAAGAGGTAAAAATGAGGAAAAAAATGAAAAGTGGTAAATAAATACTCTGGAAACTCATAAAAAAATCATTTCAGTTGTCAACTTGGGCCGAAGAGTTGAAACAGGAGTTGCAAAGTAACGAAATCGCAGAATCGGTCGAAGGTGCCGAACACTTACTCGATCAATTCACTCAACAACGCGACTCGACAATTGACGCTGCAGTGAACACCGTAACGGAAGGAGAGGCATTGCTCGAGGAACTAAGGTAAATTTTTTTTTAAAAAAAGGTAAGGCTATTTCGACAGACATTTCGTTTCAAAAATCTGACATCTGTCGAAGTAGCCAATTTGTATTGGTCAACATTTTCTACACCAACGATTTTCTAGCCGATTTTTAATTTTTTTGGGGCATGATTTTTAACGGTTTTCAGCATTTCCTATTTAAAACTGTTAAAAATCGGCTAGAAAATGCCGAAAACCATTAAAAATCGGCTAGAAAATTGTTGTTAATGAAGAAAATTATGACCATATCCGCCATATCCATCGAAATAGCCATTCCACAGAGGATTGGCTATTCCGATGGACGGACGTCGAAATCGACACTTCGTAAATAAAAATCTAAAACAATAAAAAAAATTTTTAAAATTATATTTTAGAAATGCCGGAATGTCTGCAGAGATGGACACGACAGGTTCCTACACGAGCGTCGAAGACACGCTCGAAAAGTTAAACAAAACGCGAGAAGAACTGGAGGAACTGTGGACGGCGCGCAAACTCAAACTCGATCTCTGTCTCCAACTTCGGCTCTTCGAACGGGATGCTCTTGAAGTTTCTTCACGTTTGGAGATGTGGTCGGAGGAGTTGCGCCGCTCGGAACCGGTGCAGGACCCAGCAAAGGCAGAACACGCGTTGCAGATGCACAGCGAGAGCGTCGCGCACATGCAAAACACGGCGTTCGAAGTCCTGCAGAGGGGCCAGGAACTCTGCCAACTCTTTGAGACGTCGAGCGTATCGCTAATGGCTGACAGCCAATACAATGCGCAGACTCGGATCCAAGTGTTGTTGGAGTTTTTGCACGAAAGAGAGATGGACTTGGAGGATCTGGCCGAGTTGACGCGGGTCAAACTGGAGCAGTGCATTCAAAAGGGACAGTTTCAAAGCGATGCCAATCAAGTAGTCAGTTGGATCCGGAAGGGGGAAACGTTACTCGGAGCGACGTTCATGATCCCTACGTGTTTACAGGAAGCGGAGCAAATGAGGAAAGAACACGAGCAAGTTCAAGTCGCCATCGAGGTATTTCCACGTCACTTTACTCATTTAATGGAATTGACGAATAACAAATGAATTTCTTGTCGTTTCTAGAAAACCCACAGCAGCGCAGTTCAAGTGCGGCAGAGAGCGGAAGCTCTGATCCAAGCCAATCACTACGATCCGGACGGTATCCGCGCCATTGCAGAAGGAATCAGCGCCAAATGGCAACAGTTAGTGACTCACGCTGAAGATAGACACAAACTCGTCATGGCCTCTCTCAACTTCTACAAAACGGCCGAGCAGGTGAGTCAATGCAATCAAATTTTAAATATATGAAACCCGAGTATTTGTGGGATATCGGGTGTTAAAAATGTGATTCATTCGTGGATGATGATGTTATCTGAGAGTTTTAAAGTTTCATGTTATTTGCGTTTTGGTTTTATTTTGATTCGATCATGTCTCTGATCGGTCGATTCCAACGTTATATTGATTTTTATCCGTCTTTTTTGGCACAGGTTTGTTCTGTCTTGGATAGTTTGGAAAGGGAATACCGCCGGGAAGAAGATTGGTGCAGTAGTGAAAAGTCGTCGTCGTCGGACAAAGTCACGATGCTCAATCAGTTGATTAATAAACACCAAGAACAAAAGGAAGCTTTCCTTAAGGTGAGAAAAATTAAATTTAAAAAAATTGATTAATTAATTAATTTAAAAATTGTGTCTTCAGGCATGTACCTTAGCTCGTCGGACTGCCGAAACTTTTTTAAAATACTCAGCCAGAAGTTTGCAGTATTATTCCTTTCAAGGCGAAGCAAATTTACGTAATCCAGAAGCTCAGGTTAAAGGTTAGTATTTTGCCCGCAGAGAAAATTCTGTGAACATAAAGCCTATGGGCTATATTTCCACAGAAAATTTTCTTGATTTTAACAAATTTTCGTCATTTCATCGAAAATTGTGGTGCAAATAGCCCATGGGGCTTGGGCTATTTCCACTGAAATTTTCCGTGAATTGATTTTAACCAATTTTTCTTTGGGTTTTCTAATGCCGGGATCCCGGGATTGGATTTATCCAGTCCCGAATCCTGGGATTATACTTCACAGAAAATTCTCTGTGTACACAGAAAATGTTCTGTGATTTGATTTTTACCGATTTTTTTTAGATTTTCTAATCCTAGGATCCCGGGATTGGATTTATCCAGTCCCGAATTCTAGGATTCAGAAAAAAGGCTCGGAATTGCAACTCTCAGAAAATTTTCTGTGCAATCCCGAGTCTTTTATCTGAATTACAAGTAGATTATAACTTATATTTTTATAAATTAGGTATTTTAGAACAACTTTTAAAACAAGAGAATCAGGTTCTCGAGTATTGGACATTGAAGAAGAAGAGCTTGGACGCAGTGTCTTTTACTTTGGTATCGAGACTAGGATCACTATTACGATCCAACGATAGATCCTTTTGTTCACTCTTTAAAATAAAAAATTGATTTCATTATAAAAAAAATTATTTTAGAATTAAAATGAAAAATTGTACCACCTCTTGTTGAATCCCTAACGCTTGTTCTAACCGCATTCTATATTTGTCCATCCGAGAACTGAAATCTTTATATCTGTTATCGACAGCTGCAACCCACTGCCGTATATTACTGGCATGTGCGTGACCTTTCTCCAC